>JADNRY010000094.1:0-213034 GCA_015501585.1 Rhodocollybia butyracea | reverse complement strand
AATTCAAATTATCCAATGCAAGTATTGCCGCGGCGCTTAATGTTTGTTAAATGTTTATGCCACCGCTTGCGGTGGCATACACAAACTCACGCTGCCACTCGATTGCTACTAATTGAATGGGGGGATAATTTAGATCATGTGATTCAACACAGCCTGCTGGCCCATGCCTTTCCACCGTATCAGAGCCATGATAAGCAACTAGTAATTCCGAGTGCAGTGAACCAAAGCAAAACATATGTGAATACTGCTCCTGAAAATGAACTTATATCTCTCATTAACACTACTTCTCCAGAAGAATTAGTAGAACAAAAAATTGGCAGGGAGTATAACAGTAAACAACTCATATGGTACTTGCTGCAAGCTCAATGTTTGAGACTGATACTAGATATTGCATATTTGAGTTACTATGGACTATGATATCATTATCATATGGGACTCCTATCTTAGCCATGCATCCCCCTGGCCCTATGCTCTCTCGAAAGAGATTTGATGCTGTAAGTATGGCCGCAACAGTGGCCATCTTCCGACTACAGCGGTCAACAATCAAGTCATCTTCCAACTACAATGGTCTCATCTTCCGACTACAACGGTCTCATATTATCTATCACCATGACATGGTCACGGTACCTATTGGATATCTGTTCTTGCATCAACTCGAACTCTCCACAGTGATGATTAGTAGTAATTAATACTGGCTTTCCATTTTCTTGAAGCCATTGGAGATTAAACCTTCCTTTAGGGTTATTAACCCGTTATCTCAAGCTGTAATAGTATCTATGTAGTACATAAATCATACGGTCACACCTCCTCGGACCTCCGGAGTCCTGACTCCTGATTCTTCTATAGCCCCTCCAGGGCCTCCGCTAGATGATTAGCGCTGGTATTTACATTGTGTTACTACAATAGTCCAATCATCCTTTTGGGAATGTAATTTATCAGTTCATCATCTTACTAATGACTGTGCAGTAAGTAATATGTAGTACTCCTGTTCTGTTGCATATCCACAGGACTGTTGGTGGCAATGGAAGTCGTTAATATGTTTTTGTTGTGTTGTTGAGCCTTGAGGCGTTTCGAGAACCTTCATTTGAGAGTTCAATTTATCAACTTTTTATCTCATGCAATATGTATGTACCGGATCCTATCATGTTGCCCTTCCAAGGAAGTTGGCATTAATTACTGGTTTCAACATTTGCTCATGTTCCTTGAGCTCCTTTGTGTATGATTATGAACCTCTTATCTCCTCTAAAAATTATGTTGTTTCGTTACAGATGCTGTACATACCTGCGTTACTGCACTCAAGAGTCAGATAATTATAGTAGCCACTCAAAATGGTCTTGACTCTGGAGTCCCCTTAAATCTGCATTTATAAGGACTGCAAATCCAACACTACAGCACATAAACACCTCGTGTACACAATGCGAACTCGACGCCAGGGTCGGAATGCTCAGCCTCAATCCTCTCTTCCCAGTCATCCTCGAGCTGCTGTACGACCCTCAAGAGAGCCCCGACAGCCAGAGCACAACACTGTTCAACCGAGCTCACCCACTGGTAATTATATGTTAATCTAGCCCTTGAAAAAATTAATAATTGCAATACAGTTCCTGCAGCTTCACCACTCTATAGGAATAACGACTCGGACGACGACATATTCCTTTCACGAAATGATGCTAGAGCCCATGGGCGCAATGTAACCTTTACTCCCAGTGCTCGACTACCACAGCTCAGCTCCAGTGATCTTGGTGATGGGGGTGGTTTCATTGATGATGATGCAAATTCTGAATTCGAGGACCTTGAAGAGACACCAAGTCGACGTCGACACCAACATCAGCCAGTCAATGCACAAACTCCACGTCGACACCGGGATCAGGTACGGACTCCAAACCGACTTGCCACACCTACTTTTCGAGCACATGCGTTTCGCCCTCCCTCTGCCCGGCGCGTTGGTACAAAACGACATGAAGGCGGAAAAGCAAATGATGTAGCTAAGTTTGTGAGGAAAGATCATGATAATAAACTGAGCTTCTGCTCTTTTTGCGAGTTTGTTATTTGTTTTAATCTATTCCGGTCCTGCCCTTGTTTACAATATATCTTGTCTAGGGCCCTACATGGAGCAAACCCAAATCACCCAGTACAATCATACAGCTTTGCAACAAGCATCGACAATATTTGGCGACACTTTCTCAAGAAGCATGGTGATATTTGGTTCCAAGCTTGCCTACAATTTAAGATCAAAGTCCGTGGGCGCTACCTTGCAGACTATAATGAATGGTGTCGTCGCCAGAATCTTCCAGTTGATGAAACAGCCTTACAGGCTGAGCGTTTGTCATTCAGTATGGCGGCATTCATTGATGCACTTGTAGATTTTATTGTAGCTGATGATCAGGTTAGTTTTTATCTCATCATTTAGTCACCTATTATTAACACGGCTATACTAGAGTATCAATGTCATTGATAATAAGCAGTTTCGCCGCCTCATTCTTTTGTTACGGGAAGAGCTCAATGATAATGACATTCCCTCTCGGGAGACTCTTCGTCAGCGCATCATGCAGAAATGGCATCAATATCTTGATGACTTGCATACTCGGTTAAAGGTATATTCCTTTGCTTTATACTACTTGTCACTACTGTATGTACTAACGTGGGCTGAATTTACAGAATGCAGTTGGAAAGATTGCATTAACGGAAGACATGTGGTCTGACATGCTTTTGAGAGGAGTGATGGGTGTTACTGCACACTGGATTGAAGCCAAGAAGGGACCTGATGGCCAGCTTAGACTCCACTTTGAGTGTGCTCTCGTTGGATTTCTTCACATTCCTGGAAGACACACTGGTCGGCACTGCTCACATGGGCTTGTATTCATTTGTGAACGTTTAGGGATTTTGGGAAAGGTGAGGTTTTTCATTTCAAAGCAATAATAATATTGCCTAATTGTATTACACTGTAGGTTGGAGGAATCACAATGGACAATGCATCGGTAAATGACACTATGGCAACAGAGTTTGAACTAGAGCTAGCAGATATATGGCCTGAGCTGGAATGGACAGCTGAGGAGGATTGACTACGGTAAATGATCTTAATAATATTGACTTCCTTCTAAAAACAATGTTGTAGATGTTTTCCGCATATTGTTCATCTTGGGTGCCAGGCTGTTATACATGTTGCAGAAGACAGCACTCAGAGTGCTCGGGGAATAGCTCAAAGATTACCAGGTGCTCTTACCAAATTGCGAACAGGTATAAGCGAGGTAATTCTAAAAATTCTTAGTTGTCATTATTTCACCTATTATATCAGATTCGGAAGTCTGGTGTTCGACGTGATGCATTCCAGCAGCTGGTGGCTGCAAAGTTCAGTCGCCCCCTCCAACTCCTCCGGGATGTGAATGTACGTTGGTCATCAACCCAGTTGATGTTGAAACGTGGACTTGAGATGCGTGAGGTGATTACTTCCTACTTTTTTCTTATCTCTGTGAAATAATTGATTATGAACATTGATGATTGTACACAGGTCATGGATTCATTTCTCAAGGATCCAGCATATGGAGATCTGTCACAGTATGTACTCAATGAGCAAGAATGGTTAGCTCTCAAACAGCTGTCCAGGGTACTTGAGGTATGTACTTATTGTGACTGATTCAAGCACTAACTAACTATAATATGTAGATACCGCATAGCTTTCAACAGCTACTCTCGAAGGAGAAAACCCCAACTCTATGTGATTTTTTACCCTCATTTGCACGGATGATTGAGCTATGGGAAGAGCTCCAGAGGCAACTACCCGAAATGAGACAATCAATCCAAGCAGGTCTCAGCAAAATCAAGGATTATCATAAGCGCATGGCTAGAGTACCAGCATATGCCCTGGCAATGGGTGAGCTTACATATTTAAATATATTGATGTAAACAGGTCGATTCATTGACAATTTACACTCAGTAATTAATCCAGATATGAAATTTGACTACTATCATCAGAAAAAATGATATGGATGGTCATTGCTGGGCAAAAGACATGATGATTGAGAAAGTAGAGTACCACATATCATGTGTATCAGTTTCTGAATGCTCATATAAAATTTGTAGATGCAAGGGTATCGTGCTCAAGCTTATACCACAAACTTGGAACAAACCCAGGCACCACAAGCACAACTTTCAGAAGCTGAAGCAATGTTTAGCCGTCGTCGACACCGAGGTCCGCAGGACCAAAACGTTGAAGAGGAGCTCAATGCATATCTGGCAGATCCCACATTTGCAACTACAACACTTATTTACTGGCAGGTGAATGAAGTTTTGGGTTTATTCCAATTTGAAAGCTTACAAATATTGCAGGAGAAACAAACCATCTATCCCACTTTGTTCAAGCTTGCTATGGATATTCTGCCATTGCAGGGCTCTGCTGTGCCTTGTGAACAGGTTTTTTCATCTTCAAATGAGACCATGACTGTCAGGCGAAATAAACTTTCGCCGCTGATGTTTGAAGCTTTGCAGATGTTAAAGTTTGCCATTCGTCATGATGATCCTCTTGATTTCACCTCATTCATGGATGTCACTCAGGAGAGCCTAGAACTGGAAACAATTCTTGAGGTGGAGGGACGTGTTCCTGAAGATGTGAACTCATTCATCAGAGAGTGCATGAGACCATGATACATGATAACAAGTACATGTTAATAAAGAGCTCTACAATGTACATAGTAGTATACACTATAAAGATAAATTCTGCAGAAAAGAACGGCTCAAGCCACCGGCTAAGCCGCTAGCTAGCTGAGCTTGAGCTGAGCCATGTACCAGTATCGGCTCATCGAGCCGAAGCCATCTGGTTTGAGCTGGAGCCGAGCCGAAGCCAAGCCAAGCCGAGCCGTTGCAACACTAGGTGGTTCCACTCGTGCAGCAGAGAAACAAGATCCTGTGAATGAGTTTTTATGTCGGAAAGGTTGTTCTACTATTTGTCGGCCTTGTACAGGATGTGAGTTTCCGTTGCATCTTCCTTACTTTAACTCTGATTTTTTCATTTTTTAATGAAGGATGAAGACGAGGCTCTTGCTCTTGAACACCCAGTAAAATACTCACCAGATCTCATCACACACTTGAAGAAGCTCAAACTCGCCTATACGACTGTCACCAAAGAAGATTGTTTCCTGTTTAACAAAACCTGGACAACAAAACAGGTTGAGAATAAACTCAAGGAGACACTCGGTCAACCAATGAAATATCTCCTCAAAGGTGGTCATCATGATTGGGGTCTCTTGAAGGTGTTAAAGCAGTCCCTTCTGCTTGTAGCTGAGACTGAACCAGATGGAAGTACTCTTTGGGATAACTGAGGCATGCGTGGCAGATCCTGGGAGAGTTGGTCGGTCATCGTCGGTAGGTACATGTATTCCTCCTTCGTTTCATATGCGTTTAACATTTTTGTAGTCTCAACCTCTTTGCTGCCTTTGTCCATAATGAATGAACTTAGTCCAGAGTGGATGAATCACACCAAACAAGTCATCCGGGAGATTGGATGGGATAAAGACAGTCAGTGCTCATTTTGCTCTGTAATAGATTAACCGACTGACTCTTGCATGTAGTGTTTGAGATGATGTTCACCTTTCAAGATGATGGGGGATCACATTCTCCTTCCACCAATGAAGACAGTGACCACAACGATGTCCCTCCTGCTCACAGTGATGCTCCTCCTCCTTGCAAGATGCAAAAGCTTTCGCAGGCAGTCACTACCATCTCAGTCACCAGTTCCGATGAAGGTGAAGCCAATGACTCTATTGGGAATCATAATGATGACAATGGGGACTATATTCCCACAATGCCTAGTTCACCTGTACCAGTACCAGTGTCAAGCAATGTTTGGGACCTTAAACATCCTCTCATTTATCTCGTTAAAAAGTAACATTCTCATGCTAATCCTGTTAAAAAGTAACAGCTTCTGCTTATCTTGTTCTGTTTATCTCGTTTATGATATTAACATCATTGCTTATTGTCATGTGTATCTATGCTAAAATGACATCAGGTTCTATTTTCTATGATACGATCCATAATGCTAAGGCCGAGTGTCCATAGATGGGCTCGAGGTCGCCATACAAATTTGGGTAATTGTATAACAAGTTCCTTTCCACCTTTCCTCTCTGTGCGAATAGTCTCATCTATTGGATAGTAAGTCTCTCTCCATTCCTCTGGACGGATTCCATATCCATGTGACATTATGTTTGCCTTGCTAGCTGCCTGAAGTGCTCCTTCGAAGACTTGGACTTCCTTGGCAGTCAAAGGACAGGTATGACAAGGAGTGTGGACTGCTTTTGGAAGAAACTCATTGTCATATGTGTCTGTGAGGTTGTCAGATTCTGAGTCTGAATCAGATTGATCAGAGGGCATTGGTACATCTTCATCCACCAGAAAACCAGCACCTGTATGGTTATCGGGATGCTGAACTGGTTCTCCTAATGTACCATAGGACTCTTCGATAGTTTGAAGGTCCAAGCCATTGCAATCATCAGTATATACACCATGGTCAATCATTCCTAGTCATTGTTTATCCTTTGATTTCTCATTAAAGCAGCATAGCGGTAGAACACCCGAGATTAAGCAACTTACATGTGGACTCTCATCCTTTCCTTCTAGACCCGACAAAGGGTGCATATTCCATACATCTGCAAAGCTTTTACAGTCGCTATTGATAAGCTTCAGGAATAGATGGTGAAGAACCCATAGATGATGAGGGTTGGATCGGCTCAAGCAGTGAATATCTTCCAGGCGATAGAAGAAGGCTCTCCATCAATGTGCAAACTGAGAACCCACCTCAACCCAGAGTTGCTCAATACAAGTATTATGTGTTGAGCTACATAGGATTGTAATAAAATGATGCTTTTAAAAAACCAAATGTGAATACTCACGATCCCCAAACAAACGATGCATGAATAAGGCCATTCTTAAGGATCATGTAGACAGCAACAGCCTTGTTTTCACGACCTCGATCCAGGAGTTTGCTCAAAGCTTTCAGCAGGCCTTCAGTGCGTCTGGTGTAACCTAGCTGTGCTTATGCAGACAAGAGGCCTAAAGCTTCTTAATTGGGATGGCAAGTCATGCATAGTTCTTGTTGACCGCTCTGACCGCATCATCATGGTGCTTGGAGGCGTTCCCCCTGGTGCTCGAGGTCCTGAATGGCAAGAGCTTCTAACAAAGCTAAATGCTGCTGTCAGGAGCTGCAGCAATCGCAGTACTTTTGCAGCCAAGGAGACAAGCCACTTTCAAGGAAATTTCTGCTCTCGAGCTACAGGTATCAGCTATGGAGGAGGGTGTCAAGTTCCTGGAAATGTTGAGAGTAGCGGGGTCATCAACCAGGAAGAGATGCAAAAACTCATGCTTGACCATAATATGCAGAGGGTAGTAGTTGGCTGTTCAAACTGTGCGTGCCTTTTTCTTTATTACTTTCTCTGCTAACACCCTGCCTCAGCTCTCTTCAATGCATTTGGCCACAAAACCTTCTGTGAATACAAGGACACGCTGAAGGAACATATTGCCCATGACTCTTGCCTCCACCCTATGTTGCCCAGCACTGTTTTCGCTGCCACCACCATCAACTTTGGCCCACAGACAAGCACCCCCCCTTACCTTGATGCTGCTAACGCCGCTCACGGATGGTGCACAGACACTGCTGCTGGAGAGTTTGACCCAGACAAGGGAGGTCATCTTGTCTTGTGGAATCTCAATCTAGTTATTTGCTTCCCTCCTGGCTCCACTATCCTTTTTCCCTCAGCCCTCATCATGCATTCAAACATCCCAGTGTCCCCGCATGAAACATGCTATTCCATTGTTCAATATTCTGCAGGCAGTCTTTTTTGTTGGAGGTACAACGGGTGGCAGTCGGACAAAATGTTCTTTGCAAAAGCTAGCCAGAAAGAGAAGGAGCAGAGAGAAAAAGACCAAGCATGGCGCTGGAAGGTTAATCTGGGGAAATTTACGCAATGGAGTGACTTAGTAAGCGGCGATTGGCAAGGGAAGAGGAGGACGGAGGCGGGTCTGGATGAAACAAGCGAACTCAGCGAGGAGGAGAACATTTGCCCAGCCAAGAAATGTGCTCGTCGACACTGAGTTTACAGCTTTGATACTTACATCTTCTATAAGTAAATAGTAAAACAGTATATTAGCTAGGCTGTAAAACCATTCTCATAGCATAATATCAATTTTTCAAGTGCTCTGAGTTATGCTTTAGCATACAGCCCCGGAGCCGAGCATCCCGGTACAAAGCTTCTTGTTCTTTCCAGTCACTATGGCCAGTGATTTTCAAGATCGTGCTCACTACTTCTTCACTGAATGTCATTGCTTGACATCACAGGCAAATTGCTCAAGAGCATCCCTTCATAGGCTCTGTAATTGCCTTGGGACATCTGAAGAGCCGATGGAGTATTCATGTGCCGATTCAATGCATTCAGGATAGTTTTTGGCATATTGATTCGGATGCAGTGTTGCTGCTGAGGTATGTGCTTTAAGTTAAAGAAAAAAATCTACTGATTCCACTTTAGATGGGGTAACCTCATGAAGCGCAGAGCTTACAAGGTTTGAGGAGCAAATGCACTTTGGCACCAAGACAGCAACGAGAAGCTTCGCCCATGGGGATTCTGGGTCCATGGTTGTGTGGACGGCCACTCGAGACTCATTATCTACCTTCAATGCTGTTCAAACAAGACTTCGGATACAGTGCTAGGCTTGTTTCGGAATGCTATCACAACCTTTGGATGGCCTAGTCGAGTTCGGGGTGATTTTGGAAAAGAAAACAACGGGATTGAACTATCTATGGTCACTCATTGGGGTGAAGCTCATAGAGCATACATACGTGGAAGGTTTGTTTTGTGTTTGATCTGTTGTTTCTGCATCTTTTAAAAAAGTGATATCAGATCCTTGCACAACGTTTGAATTGAGCATCTTTGGCGGGACATACGGAAGGACACCCTTGAGGCATTCCGGAAAATATTCAACTACCTGGAGAAGAATGGCTTACTTGACATGACCAACAACATGCAACGCCTTTGTTTATATGTTGTATTCCAACCCCAGATACAGGATTCACTACGACGCACTGCTGATGCTTGGAACCATCATCGACTACAAACTGAACACCAAAAGACACTGCTTGCTCTCTATGAGCTGAGCCGTGAGTATGCCAAGACACGGGGATATTGGACTGGAGACCCAGGAGATGACATCCAGACTGCTCAGCACCCATCCTATGGGCTTGAGGATGAGGGGGTTCCAGGAGATCATCAGGTTCCAGAAGAAGATAGCGGTAATATTCAGGTTAACGAGGATGAGGACATCACTTTCGTGCGGGAAGCATTTCAGAAGATGGACTTTGATATCACACGAGACGACAACAACTGGGGTATTGATGTTTATTGTGAGGCTGTCTTATTATTTAAAGCTTTTGTTGATGCTCTATAGCTACTACTTTGCTACTATCTATTAAATAGCAAATTCGGCGCTTTGTCCACCAGTAATAAATTAATTGGGCACTCGTAAATTGCAGCGGTCAAGATTTAGAACTTGACCGTCGCCATTTACTGTCACGAGGTCCTGCGATTTTGTTGCAGACTGACAGTTTGTCCCAGGGTCAGTAATTCCAATGGAACAAAATATAACTTGTTATAAAAGTGACAACATAGTAACAACCATGGTTATACACCAGGAGTTCAAGGTACTACTGTTTTGTAAATATGCCGCTGCTTTGTGTAATTAATTACGAGAAAGCAGCCACCCCAGAAAGAAAATGTGCTGTAATCAGAGGAAAGTAGCTATTAAATATGCCGCCACCAGGGGAAAACAAGAAAATACAGCCTTGATATTCACTTGATTTTTTACACACTATTATGCCCATACAGATGATACTAGATTAGAGAACTTATAGGTACTGGCCTCAGAGAAGGCCTTATATACTGTGTACAATAGTAAGTATTACTAAGGTGGTCTGGTACATACGAAGCATCAGTAACCGGATAGGTAATGACTGGTAAATCCGGAGTTGTATCATATCCAATCGGCACAATACAACACCCTTGGGCCAAAAGTGAGTTTTTTCTAAATTACTTGTATCTCTTTCAATTCTAATTGGATTTTGTCAGTCCTGGGGTCAAATAATTGTATGGAGACCCTCTAACGGCCAAACCAACTCACATGACATCTGATGAGGAAAATGCACTGGTGGAGGATGTGGGTCAAGAATATACTCAGGTTAACTCAGGTTAACTCAACTCAACCTGAAATTAGCGCTCATTATGCTCTTTTGAGTTCAATCTTGTTGGAGTAAAACTCTCTCTCATTTGGTAACATATTGACAGGACATCCCAATTATATATAAGATACTCCTTGTTGTAGGTTTATGTAGACAATGGACATCAAGTATCCTTCCTCAAATCCTCTCTTCATTTTTTATTCCTTTTTATTCAGTGAATTGTACACTTAAAGGCCAGTTGTACATACAAAACTTCCACAGAGGAAAGCTCATGGTGATGATTCGTAGTCAGGTGGAAGGTCACTCACCACTTCTCGTTCTTCTATCCTTCTTACTCTCTCTATTAATTCAGAGATCTGTTGGCGCAATGATGCTTCCTCTTCCTCTTCAACACACTACGGAAAGGAAAAACAATGAATTTGATTGTCCAAAACACAATCTAAATGATTGTCTTGCACTCATATTGATTGTCTGAACCATTCTTAATGATTGTCCAGTCTAATCAAAGAGATTGTCTTATACCTTTCTATTGATTGTTTGAACCAATCTTCATGATTGTCCAGTTCACTCAAAAGGATTGTCTTATACCTTTATACTGATTGTTTGAACCAATCTTAATGATTGTCTAAATCACTCTTAAAGGTTGTCTGAACTACTTTCAATGATTGTCCTAACCTTTCAATATGATAGTCTGAACCACTCTATATAACAGTTCTACACTATCTAAATGATTGTAAAAAACACTCCAAATGATGGCATGAAACACTCAAATTGACTGTTTAGGACACTCAAAATGATTGTTTTTGGAAATGGGTCACAGTGTCTTGAGACAATCATTAGGATTGTTCAGCAATCACAGTGAGTGTTCAGAACAATCATTTGAGATGTCATGGACAATCATCTTGACTGTATACAACAATCACTTGGAGTGTCTTACACAATGGTTTTCAACTGCTTCTGGAGGACCTTGCAAGGAATAAAGGTATATTTACAAATTACTACATGTCAACACTACTACATATCCCCAATTCCCTGTAGGCAAAGTTTCTTTGGTGGTACACCAAAATACTTACCAGCGCAGCGAACATTTGTCCTCAATCAAGTAACAACCGGTCAAAGAAAAATGGGATATATATAGAACGACTTACTCGATGTTTCGGTTCCCTGTAGGTAGTGAAAAAACTTACGTTACTCTACATACTACAGGTAGAAACAACGACGTTGTCAGACCCCAGACCACTAAATCAATATAGAAGAACCGTGGATGAGAAGCGTGACGTACTTACTGCTGAACGAGCACCAGCGCTACAATGATCATTGGTCAGACCTCAAAGGAGTAAATCAGTGGCAACGAATGCGTGAGAAGCGCAACTTACGCCTGGGCTCACCGCACACGACTTGCTGTGGCCTTGCCCCGCATGCCACGCATAGAGGCTGGATGTTGAGCTGGGGGTTGAGCTGGGGCGACTGTTGGGACAAAACTGGTTCTTAGCTTCTTACTTGAGCGGACAATCCAGCTGCGAGTGAGTTTGTCAGAGGAACGAAAGAGAAGGGAGAGGAAGAGGACCTAAAGCGGGCGGGTGTGCACAACTGCGGGATTTGAGGGCGTGCAACGTTCCCACCGCGAAGCTAATGTGGACGGTGAGTCCCTTGCCGAATGGACAGTGCTAATGAAGGAGACGTCGCGGCTAGTTAAAGCTGCAATGGCAAAGAGAGATATGGCCAACTTACTCAAAAATCCGCAATCCCATAGGGTCAACACATCATACACTACAGCGGCTTGGCATTAAAAGGTACGATAACATTGGCCCAGGCACTCACGCCATAGACCAAGGGGACGACACCGAGTCGCTTCTGAGGGCCGCGGTCCCGTGCCGCCAACGCCTTACATGAACACGAACACTCCCCCGCTCGGCTACCGTCCAATGCTGTGCAGAAGCCTGAGCAGAAGTGACAGTCCCGAGAAAGGCAGTCAGCACAATGATTCCCATGGCGTCTAAACGAAAAAAAACTCACCTCTAAGCAACTCAATCAATACTCCAAACGACCTTTTCGCCGATGGCTTCAATGTTGGACTCGTTGTGTAACAGATTGATGGGAACTACATGTTCGTCGTAGGTAATTTTGACACGAAGACGGCGCGGCGGCGCCTCCTGACCAAGCGCATGGCAAATGAGGACAGCAAACTTGGAGAGCTGAGCGTTATGGCAAAATTTTGTGACGCAAAGTTGAACTCGTGTAATGAGACGGAGGAGATGAGTTCTATCATAGCATTAGACAATGTATTTCTGATATTAATACTTGCAGACGTACCTTTGATCAACGCCAACACTGACAAATTCTTTGGTGCAGGTATCTCTAAGTCGATTGGGACCTTGTAATTTTTGGTTGTACGTGTATGAGCAGACTCGGGATCTGAAGTAGTAGAGACGTAAGGAAACACCCATAACCCAATTGGTTGTAAGTTGGTCGTGGGTGGTCGTGGTTGTCGTGGTTGTCGTGGTGCTGCGGTAAATTCAACTTGACAGGACGTGATCATGTGATCTGTCACTTTCCGTTCCGGTTGTTCCGGTTGTTCCACACATTTCGCTAAGTACTAATGATACTTACGTGTTTGTGCGCTTGACTGGTGAGTACTACCGTTAGGTAGGTTCAATCAGCTCCGGAATATAACGCCGGAAGACGCGCCGTAACCTTCACTACATCCGGTGGAATGATGCATCCAAGTTGCGCGCGCATGCACGGTACATGCGTGTGTTGACCAGACTGTGCACAGCCAGTACATGATAGCGCGGGTTGACAGGGCCGTTACGGAAGAAGGATCGTTGGCTGGGTTATCATGTGTAGAAATCCCGACCCAGATGCTGGGTTCCTGCATGCTCGAGCTCGACTACATAACAGACCAAAGCAGATCAAAGCCTGGTAAGCTCGGGTAGGCGATTTGTCCGAGGACCTGTCCGAGCATGTGTGGGATCCAAGGTCCGAGCCCCGCACATTGAAAGCTCATGCTCGGACGTTCGTAGTTTTTCTAACTAATATAGTCTGTTCCTCCAGTGACACTTGGAGACCTGCACGGTAACTACAGATATATTGATAAGGCTCCCTATGATATATTAATAAGCCATGCATACCTATACAAAGGATGGGTGGGAGACTCATACATAGCCAGCTCTGACTGAGTTGGCATGTACTTGTGCGCTCGTACAATGACTCATACATGTATACTTGCACCGTAAGTTACCCACACAAGCTCGTACACTCGTATGTACAAGCTACTTGTACCTGCTTGTACCTGCTTGTAATGATGCTCATACCCTGTGACTGTACAAGCTCGCATGGCTCACACACTTGCACAAGTTACCTGCCTGACATGCCTGTACCTTGTAAAAATGCATAAAGCCAACATGAAATAATAATGAAAAAGGTTAATCAGCCTGCTTACAATTTGGCAAAGCTCGCTCGCTCCGCCTCATATATACTCAACCAGACTCAATCCACCGGCTCTCTCCCTCTAGATCAAAGCCAAGGCCCAAGCCCCCGCCGTATCAAATCTCAGATGTAATGCAAGAGAAATTAGGTCACCGAAGGAAGTAAATTAGATTTTTCGACATTAACACAAAGGTCCGACTCCGACTCTCAAATGCTGCCTAACGTACTGCACTATACTTCTCCAGCCCTGTCATCATGCGGCCCCACCTCCCATCATGCTAACTGACAACTCCCTTCCACTCCTCGCTGACCTTCCCAACGAGGGTTCTCACCATCTCAAGTACACTGTACTTGGTTATCAGGGTTGAAGGTGGTGGCAGCAGATGTGTATGGGTCATAAAATGGAAGTGAGGAATGATATTCAAAGAATCCAGTCCGGATTGGGGCTCAGGAATTGAATCTGGTGCTTCTCTGGATAAACTTGAGCTTGGGTGAGCCAGTAATTGTGCATCTGACGTGAAATGATAATCAGGCTTAATAGAACCCCTTGTCAACTTGATATCTGTCATTAAGAACCTCCTAGAGTCCTAGGAAAATTTTCGAAGCTCTAGGAACCCCTAGGAACATGGTAGACTTGCAGTCAGTAATATGAAACCGTTGCTGAGGCGCCAGAGTAATAATTTTCTGGAGTGGTGGAGTTGATATGGTGGCCTTGGCTCACTCGGAACGGTTCGTACTCGAGTCCTTTGAAGTCTCCAGTCGTGAAACAGGCTTGGGAATCGAAGGTAGTGCATGTCTAGTCACTGTAAGTACCTCGGAGTTATCATACATAAAAAATGTCGGGTAAGTGAGGAGGCACATCCCGTGTATGTGTCGCAGTGACAGAAGATGTCTGTATGTGTTAAAGGTATGCAGCTAACCCGCCGCTCCATCCACTAGGAACAATGGGGAGCTCACCATCACTAGTCAAGACATATCTAGAGTATTAAACTTGATTTTTAACTGGGTTTAACCTGATTAAAGTATACCCACCCTCACCCAACTGGTTTGAGATGGTTTAACCAGATTTCATCGTGATGCCCTCTGTTTAAACTAATCTAATTGGGTTACTGATCTAGAACATTGAGCATCAAAGGTCATACTAGTTAGTAGTAAGTCAGTCAGCAATAAGTCAGGGGAGGTGTTGCATGCGCTGGCTTTGAGAAACATTCATATGTTCCATGAGCTGTTGTAGGATACGATAGCTATCAGTGGTCTTGGAGGTAGTTCATATGCTCAGAGCCGGCGCTGCAATGGTCGGTGCCGCAACAGGTTTCAATCCTCCAGTTCTGGTTCTCTTATGGTTGATGTTTGGAGATGTTTCCATATGGATTTCGAGGTCAAAATCTAATCTATTCCTCTCTGTGGTAGTGCTAGCTGCCCTACAGATAGGTAGTACTCCACTTCTCACATTTACTATTACTTTACTTCCCGTTCACTTATGTGCTAGCTTACACTGTACTAGCTTACACTGTACTGCTTCATCCCCCACTATTATATCACACTTGACTTATGTTCTGTTTCGTCTCACTTCTGTTACACACTATTATTTACTACTTATTTGTTCTTTACCACTTACTAATGTGCGCGTACTTTCTGTTTTACTGTGCTAGTGACTACCCTTTCCCCTCTTTAGGTACCCTAGGACCAGATCTTTGCTGGAATCATTTTATCTTACTTCAACGGCGAATTGGAATGTACCATTTTCATGGCAAATAACCCATCTCAGCTGAGAGCTATCAGCAAAACAAGTAAATGGTTTTTGGGGGCTTTGTATGCAGTAAATGAGATGAATTCTTGCATTTCACCCACAATAATCCCTGCCCAGTATGGACTGAGTGCAACAATCACAGAGCCAAATGTCTGGAGGTGCATATAAATAAACTACTCGAATGATTCATATCGGCTAGCTCCGAACCTTATTCTCTACTTTTTGAAGCACCCTCTCTTCCCAATACTGTGAATCCCTGCTAGTGGGATATTGGCGGTTTCAGTCTAGAGGCAGGGAGTGAGCATAAACTACAGTTGAAGCCATTTTTGAAACCATTTTGGCTTGCCTTGTGCAGTAGCTCCAAACCTCTGCCCTGAGCCCTCATAAGCGAATTTGTATGTCCTCAAAAAGCCACAGGAGTACTGAGAACGTGGGGAGACTACCGTATCAGCTGCTGCACCAACAAACAGATGGAGCTCTCCACCTCAAACAGCAAACAAAACTACCGCTAGAGAGAAGGCAGCTTCATTGCTTTCTAAAGGAATATAGGCCCCACTTTCTGCCTAATAAAATTGCAGTAACACTGCCTGCAAATCAACATAAATTTCTGTGGAAGTACTAAAATTATGTTAAACTTGTGTGCAGATAGTAAGATTACAGTGGAGTAGGGGATCATGGCGTTCCGGGCCGGAGTTCGCCGTCAGTATATAGCCTTTCACGCATGTTCGTAGCTACTCAGTTGTATTCACTCATGTTCTCTATGATTACTTCTCACGGAGGTTGGGGTCTTCCACCTCAACAGATAGTAAGATTATGTTAAAATTCCATGAGGTTTCATACAAGTTTAACATAATCTTACTATTTCCGCCAAAATTCATGATGATTTGCATGCAGTGTGGCGGCCTGAATGCTTTGCAGGAATGCAAAGGAGGGCTGCAGGAAAGCAAGACAATTGCAAGGGAAGGAGGTTTAACTTTCAAGCAAGATGTACACCCTTTATATACTCGGAAATACCCTCTTGGGCAATCCTCATGCAAATAACACACACAGCATGTTCATGTGACCTCCAGCTAACTTTCCTGTGGCACAAGTCACCAGTGGTCAAATAGTTGTTAAATTACTCAATCCTCAGAAAATGATTGTCTTTGATAGTAGGTGCTCTGAATGATTGTCTTAATTCTTGGTACTCTAAATGACTGTTTGCTCAAGGCAATCAAAATGATTGTCCTCAATAGGAGGCAATCTCACTGACTGTCTTGGGTTGGGCACTTTAAATGATTGTTTGCTCAAGACAATCATTTTGATTGTCCTTGAGAGTTGGCAATCCAAATGATTGTCTTAAACTGTGGGCATTCAAAATGATTGTTTGCTCAAGACAATCAAAATGAGTGTTTGGCAAAAAACCACCTAAATGATTGTTTTTTCAAAAAATGATTGTCTCAGACAATCAAATTCATTGTTTTTCCTTCCCGTAGTGAACACCAACTTGGTTCAGTGCGTCCTCAATGACACGGAGCTCTGCTTGTGCACTCAACCGAGTATGTTCTTGCTCCCTCATCTCAGATTGTTTAGATCTGGCACCTAAGTACCGAGTACCATGTCAGAGGGAACATTTCCATGTTATACAAAGCTTCAAGCTCACCTTGTATTAATTGCGAAAATTTCCCGATTATATGCAATGGATTTGCAGCACCAGGGGGATTATATTTAGAACTGGAAGCGCTGCTGGATTCACGAGAAATTAGGCCTGTCGAGCTATATCACTATACCCAGCAAGCTTACAAAGGGTATATAGCCTCTTGTGAACTCTTCAGCTGACGCAATATTCTTCTCCATCGCCTTTGTATTAACCAGCATATGAGGAGGATCAAAAAAAGCCCCCGACTCCACCCCCTACTCCTTTGGCGAGCTCCTGGGACTTTTTGGGGATAATTCGGGGAGCAGATGGGGAGGTAGTCTGGAGGGCGGAGGGGGAAGTAGTCTGAGGAGCAGGCAGGGATGTAGTCTGTGAAGCGGACAGGGTCGTAGTCTGTGAGGTGGATGGAGACGTAGTCTGGGAAGTGGACATGGACTGTGCGTTTGGATTAAGAACGCTTTGTATACCAACACCCGTTGGCACAACGGAGCCTTGTATGCCTTGATTGGTATTTGGAATTTGCGCCTTACCATCCGTTTGCGTAGTATCCAATATTGCTACCAATTTCTTGTAAGTAGCTACGCCAGCTGATTGCAATGGCCCATGGGTGTTGTAAAATGGCTCAGAACCATCAGGAAATGTAAGTGGTGGAGCTACTAGGATTGTGACATCGGATTGACAGTACACATAGCCTTAGAGACCAAGTCAATCTTTCGAGTCTTGACTTCATCTATATTTAAGCTTACCAATATATGTGACTGCTATCAGTCTCAACCCAGAAAGAAGGTGAGCCATGGGTCTGTGAATTTTGAAACAAGGGGATAACCAAGGATAAAGTATTTTTGCATCGTAGAGCCCTCGAAGCTACTATTATAGTGCGCCCCCATGTTTCACTGGCTGACAATTGTATACTTTGGAGATATTTTTGAACTCGTGGCACTGTTCTTAGTATAACTTGAACTGTCATAACACTGTTACATGTACATCTATTTGTGATGTTCAATCTTGTTTCCTCAGACTAGTGATCAATCTTTGTGTGATCATCTGTAACTAGGCTTTGGAAGGACAAGGTCAGAGTTATGCTATCTCACTTATCTCACCCAAGAGCTCGCCAATTTGAAATATCGCTAGTAGTCAACCCCAGGAGGGCCAAGGCAAGTTGTAGAAAAAACTCGGAATGATTCGAGTCGGGTCATCATGACATTATGGTTGCGATAAAGAGAGACTTAGGTTTAATATTGGCATTCCCATCTAATGTCTTGTAATCTTCTCCTTCTATCTCAACGTTGCCCCATCCCCCCATTCGGCAATAAGATATTAAATCCATGATTAAATCTCTTAATTTAGATGACCGAAGATAGTTACAACTTACAGGCCATTGCCATCAGTGGCTTGGCAGTATGATCCAGGACGCAATACCGGGCCCGATGAGTGCTGAAGCCCGAAGGACGGTTCCCAAAGACTTTACCCAATTTGTCAGGCATTGGCTAGGCTTAGAGTAGCTCCGTCTAAAAAGTTGACGCCGGAAATCAAGAGCACCTCGCTACTTCTTGGATTTTGTTGCGGATGGGAAGGAGCTGAACAATTGTTCTCTTCTATGTCATGTCAGCGCACTCGCTGGGCACCCGGCATTCACTTGTATTTTGTATCTGCCCTAGATCTGCTGCCCTTGATCCACACGGTTCTGCCGTATTCGGTTCTTAACCCTTGATCTGTCGGTACAGCGAGCCGGGGTTGGAGCTAGCGGAGTTGGAGAGGGTTGGAGCTGTTGGGGCAGGTTGGAGCTAGCCAGGGTTGGAGCTGATGCTGTCTTGAAGGTTATCACAACATGCGTCAGAACAAATTACCAGCACTGCGATTCCAGCATGGAAAACGTCCCCATGGTCGATGAAGTCAGTGAGAACAAGTCGTTCCATATTTCCCAAGTTTGAATGCTTGAACCTAACTTGCTATCGAAGTGCAGACAGAGACTCTGAAGATTTACCAAGAACTGAAGATCAATAATCGATGTATGATTGGCAGCGATATACATAATTGTTGACTAGGTGGACTCTTGTTTCTTCAACGATGCTCAGCGAATATAGATCACCCTTCTATGTAGTTCTATGTCACACAATGGACATGCGTTTTCCATGAATTGTCTCCAGAGGACTCACCCAAGTTGCCCTTGAATCCTTCAAGAATTTACGCATGGCCGGAAATCTCCAAAGTCAGTCCGAGATACTGCGACGTTTTTGCTATAAGTTCAAGTTGGCTGCCTTGGTTGGTGTTTGAATAGGTATCCGGAAATGCGATGAGCATGAGCCCCGATCAAATATGGTAAAACCCTCCATGATACAACATCTCGAGATTTACAGTCGCGCTGGATATGTATCTTGCCTTCATCTAGAATTGGAAAAGGTATACTGCTGCACCAACGTATCCTACCTATATCTCATATACGTAGTATATAGTAGATAATTACTCGACTCTAGAAACCCTAAAAACGTAACAGCAATCGCAGTATCATCCCTACAAAGAAAAAAGGAAACAACACGAATCAGCTTAGAACAAAGATACGGAGCGGAGAAGAATAAACGCCCACCCACCTATATCTCCTCGCCCTCGACGGCACCAGACCAATGCCTTCGACAAATCTACATCCGCCCCCGAAGCGCATTCACGCCGCAGCGCTGGCATCCCAGTTGCAATGAACGACTCGTCTTGCGGTCTTCCACCAAGGATATATCACCGTGTTATCGTCCGTAGTTTTTTCACGAGGCAGCTGGTCGCGGTCATAGGTTTCGTCTTGTTGGGATTTGGCTTTGTCGTCCGGGGATTGGGATTGTGGGACTGGGGGGAAAGCTGAAAGTCCCACATGGGTGCGTCAGTGTATACGGCGGACAAGTTAGTTTGGAGCCAGAGCCTGACGAGGCTGCCAGTTTTGTCACTTGTGAGGCAGTCCCAAAGGCCGTCGGAGGCCATGATGAGGAAGTCTCCTTTTCGGATGCGGGTGGTGAATGAGTTATATCGAATGGAATCCCCCATCCCATGACGCGTCCCTTCTTCACGACGTTATGCCCCGCCTGCAGCCTCGCCACCTCCTTCGGGTTGTACCCATTCTGGTCCTCGGAGAGCACGTATACTTGATAGCTATACGTATGCGCGTCCCCGTCTTTAGCCTCCGAGCGCACTTTGTTCCCGAGGATAGCACGGGATTCGTCAGTGAGGGCGATGCGGAGAAGCTTGGTGTCAGATTCGTAGATAGATAGTAGGGCACATGAGCCGGTGTGGGCGTAGTCTATGGAGCGGATGGCGTTGGTTTTGGAGTTGGAAGGGGAGGAGAGGACGCCTGACGTCGATCATGGCGTTGTCAATTTCTTTGAATGCGTGTTTGATGGTGTCGTTGACGAGGGCTTGGTGGATATCGAAGCTGGCGCAGAAGCTGGATCATCGAAGAATCCGGCGGGTTCGTCGGGTTCGTGTTGCTGAGGAAGCTGGGATAAGGCGTACGCGACGTATTCCGATGAAGTGGTCACAGAGAAAGTCGCTCATTGCGGGACCGTTATGGCCGTCGAGCACTGCGATGTACGAACGGTGGTCGTCTTCGTGGTCGGGGTTGTCAAGGAAATAAACAGTGATAGAGTCTCCAGAGAGTATACTTCTAGACCAAAATTTCATTAGAGTGGTACTATTTGAATGAGCGCATGCATACGATTTCAGAAGTAAACGTCAAATCCGCAAACTGGTAGTAGTATTCTTCCTGACCATTGCTGCTCCAACAAACCCTTTTGCGACTTTTCATCTTTGGTTCCCAGTTCGACGTCCAAGACATGAATTGGGCTGTTCCTTCCAGCCACAGCTAAGATTGCCAACATATCAAGGTGGTCACAGCGTTTTTTTAGGTTTTTCGGTTGCGGTGGGACGATTAACAAACGAAAAAGTTATATAGCCGCCCGGGACACTAGTGGCCCGGTTTATCCGAGTTTGAGCGCTACGCCTTCCTTCCTTCCCATAACTCCTTCCTTCGAGTCCATGTCCCCACAATCCGCATATAGAATATACACGACTTTGCGGCTCTTCAGCGCTTCAGCTTCAATATCCATCTGCCACTCGACCCTGCTCTTAACTCACATCTTTGGCACAATATGAATTCTTTCAAAATGTTTTAATTGCTTTGGCGAGGAAACAGGTCAGGTCACTACAACTAGAAAGCAACTATGGGCCCTGAGGCCTGAATATTGAATATTGAATCTGGACTCTTACTGTGCCGAATCCAAACCCAAAGTCATTTCTGCTATCAACGAGTTCATTGCGACTCCTTCCCGTCGTCGCTTTCACACAAATTCCAAGTTTTGACTGGTTAGACCAACCGGTTCCAACTTCTTCAACACTCTCCTTTGTCCTTTGCTATGTAATGTCTACTCAAATATGCCTGTCAAGCTCCCGCCTTACCCAACATCTAAGCTTGACATAATTAGCACGACGCGTCTGGCTAATCCTGTTCTTTGAAGCTAACAATTGGGACTCTTTTACGGAGACGATCATGACCATTTACTATGATGTTTCTTTCAGTTTCTAGCTTCTGGCTTTTTGAACCTTCACGTTGACTCTTGCTTATAGTTTCTTCTCTCCAATCCCCTGCAAGTTTCAATGCACAGAACGACACAATCTCGTTCGTCGAAGCACTCCGTGTACTATCTACCATCCACTGGTACTATCGTATCATACAATCCGACATCCAGCGAACTGTGTTCATTAGACAACATGAAATCAGTTCACTCTCTCGACCCACCAAAGGCATTCAATTCCATTCAACGCTCGGCTGTTGACGTCTTGACAGTTTCCTCAACTCCAATGTAGATACGAGTCGTGTTCTTCACCACATTGCAAGAGAACAGAACACTGTTGTTGACACTTTTTCGCGTCAAATTCGAAACTTCCCTCTCTCGCACCCGGAGTTCTCGCACGCTTCAAGGCTGCGGATCTTCAGTGCGTCGAAAACTCCCTTTATTCGAGCAACATATCGGACAGCCTATTTCTCGCTACCTGCCGACCCTTCCCATGCTGCTCATTGGTTCCAATGGCCAGCTTTCGAGAGTAATTGCGTTCTTATATCGAATCCCGGGCGCAATATCATTTTTTACCCTCTCCTTCCCTTTCCAATAGCTACGAAAAGAACGGTACTATCCGTACTTGGGACTGGTTCATACGCAGACTAGTAACAATTCGTGACACTCACTTCAAACTGTCGGCGGTACTTTCCTAGCAGAAGACAGTAGACCGCCGATTCCCAAATATTATACAAAGCTGCCGCACGTGGGGCTCACTCTAACCTCACCTAGGGACCATTGCAAATGAACAGTTTGACTTTCTTGCCCTCGCGTCAAGCACAAGTTAATAAATTTGATTAGATACCTGGACATGAGGAATAGAACTCCATGATCCCGGAGCTTGCCCAGAGTTCCTCTGGACTCCTACTATAACCGCGTTCTTCAACGCACACAATTCTCTGGGTGTACAGCTCGTTCACTGCAAAATTATGAGTTTCTGTTTCACAGTGAATGCAAATGCAAGGGACTCGGAGAGTCAAGAATCAAGAAGGTCCGAAGGACTCATCACCAAGCCCACAGGTTGAAGATGTTCGTTCCAATTGCTCCAAATAGCCCCACCGTACGTGGTCGTCGGATGCTCCCTCCCACCGGAGATTTCTCGTAAACCTAGTGCCCAGCCAAAGACAATGAAACTCAATAAGTACTGCCTTCTTTTTTCTGTCTCTGGGCTAAAGTGCTGATATCTCACGAAAGTCTACTTGTACAATCAGACCGTATGATATTGGCATGTATTCGCTGTGCACCACTCAGAAAACTTTGTGCTACTTTAGGTAAGTTGGTTCGGAGCTCCGGAATAGCTGTGGCTCGCCCAGCGCTAGTTGATTTTTGTCAAGCCGGGATAATCGAGGGTACCATTAATCGTACACTTGGGCATCTTTTTTCTTCATGCTTGAACCCGCCTTGTAGTACTGGGTTGGAGATGATGAGGGAATGAGAAAACAGCCCAATATGTCAAGCCTTAGTCGAGGTATATGCATCCGTATTTTCCTTTTGCCATCCCAAGTAACAGGTATGCCCGAAGAAGATAACAATTCTTGGTCTCACCGCCATCAAGCCGCCATCAAGAAAATGGTATGTAACACTTCAATCCTGTTCTCGTTCGTTGTTTCTTTAACCGCAGCGGTGCAGGAAAATGCTGTTATATTTCCATCTTGGCACATACTGTCGGTGCGAAGCTCCTCTGTATGGGAAGGTATTAACGGGACGTCTCGATTGATATAAAATGCTCCTGTTTCCAGACATTCTACATCCTTTATCTCAGTTTTCAGTCCATGAAGAATTTGCTCATTTCGCTCATTGCGCTTACTGTTTCCATTGGAGTCAGAGGAACTAATTCTGGCTTGATTGACTGGAGTGCGCATCAGTGGCAGGCGCCTCTGCTTACTGATTCTCGGGGCCCATGTCATGGCTTGAACACGTATGTTGCTGTATGACCACCCTCCTATGCCACAAAGATTGACTGTTACTACTACTCAACAACCTGGCAAACCATGGATTCTTGCCTAGGAATGGAAGGAATATCACTATTCCCATTGTACTGGGCGCAATTCAAGGTGAGTAATTGGTTTTCCCGTTTAACAGATCCAAATGTAAAATAATCTAACCGTTTCCTAGACGGATTCAACTTCCAGCCTACTAATCTCATGCGTATGGTAGCCAAAATCGGGCTTCTTACCACTGAACAATGCAGATAACTTTGCCTTGAAAGAACTTGCACTGTGCGTAATTCCAATTGTTGAACCAGTTACTCGAAACCTATAGGCTCACCTTGCCCACATATGGTGTCCTAGTCACGGCACTATCGAGCACGACGTCTCTTTATCAAGAAATGATCTTCCTATTGGGAACAATATCCACTTCAACGAGACCGTGTTCGCCACGCTTAAAAACTCGAATCCCGGCGCGGATTACTATAATACTACCTCAGCAGCACAGGTGTTGGTTCAACGTCTTGCGGAGGACAGCCTCATCAACCCAAACCTCACTAATACAATCAAGGAGTTGACTGTTCGGATTATCGAATCCGGTTTCTATCTTAGTGTCATAGGGAATGTGACTACTGGTGTTGCGCCCAAGAAGTAAGTGGTCGTCCTGTGAATACTGGATACTAGATACAACTTATAGCTGATTACGCCTCCTCACCTGGGCAGTTTTGTACAGACATTCTTTGAGCAAGAGCGACTACCCTTGGAGGAAGGATGGCACCGCTCTGAGGTCCCCATCGATGACAGCAATTTTAATAATATAACCAACGCAATCGGGGTAGCAATAACTGAATGGGTAACGTCTGGCCCCATCGTTTGCCCTTGGATCCGACTCCAGGCCGAAGGAGAGGTGTCGCTTGTTCCTATCATCGAGGGTACTGACCACCCGTGAACAATGATCTTCCACGCAACCGAGGACTAGCTGTGATTTCGCTCATTATACATCGGAGGTTTACGCTTATATGCTGGTTGTAAAGTAATCGTGATTTTATTTCAATTCAAAGATACATATAAACAGCATCATTCACTCGGAAGACTCGCAAAAACCAGTGTTTTACTAGTTACGGAATCTCCTACGGCTCCTGCATTCTTCCAGTTCTAGATCTTTAATCTCATCCTTAATCTTAACCTCAGATGATTTCAGGTACCTCTTTTCAACCACAGGCTGCGAATTTCCGCCGAACTAGCCGTGAGCGTAAAGAGAAGTAGAACAGAGCGCGGTTTCAATTTTTAGTACTGTATAGACTCTGGTCAAAAATGCAGGTTGGCCAGTGAGTAGACATAATGATCAGGTACTTCAGTACCAGTGAGTCGTCATGTGGAGCTCTAAAAATTGTATGTTCTGCCACGGGATGGATGGAATCAGTCGGAAAGATTGAGGCAGCAGCTGCCTCACTCAATCTGTGAAAATTAGATTTGATGTCCAGTGCGCAGCGCTGTAGATATTTTTGGAGCTCCCATGGCTATGGGTGTGTAGTTACTACTACGAGCTACCGGAAAAATTATAATTAGATGATACTGTTCTTCACGGGGTGCAGGGGTTGCCAGACGAAATTCCGAGTCGTCTCGTTTGATATGGGTCCAGTGCATACGCACTGCCAGTTTCCCGTAAGAGTGGTCTAGGTTATCACACCTCATGTTGATACGTACATTGTACACCATCTCGTCCCTTTCTGGGACTGTTGTGCAGCCTACGGTACCGTCGCACTGATGCGAACACCGACGGAGCACCGCCACATGCTCTTCATTTCCTCCTGGGACCTGTACTTAGCTATGTTAGATCAATTTTGACTTTGTGTCTCATCTGAAGCGACGTATGTATAAGATCGATGTGCCCGCGAAGCCTCCTTTCCTCGACATCCTCGTTTCTCTTCTCCTTTTTCTTTCCTTTTTCTCTTGAAGCTTACTACTAGATGACTGTAACACTTGACTTCCCTGAACTCTTCGGCTGGGAGTCTATCCCTGCTGCTGCGATCTTCGCTGTTTTGTATTCACCTCTTTTTGTGGTTTTTTTGTACAAGATTATCCATGAGCGACAAAGGGTGCTGTTTACGATGACTCTGTTTTGTCTCAGTATGTTGGTGCCTATTGACGAAATACTAGTAATGCTTCTAACATCTATCCAGTTCGAGTAGCGGCGTTCACCCTGCGTGCAATATCCATAGGCGTCACAAGCGTTGGAGAAGACGAGGGGGTCTTCATCGCTACAGAAGTCCTCTTTTCAGTCGGTTTCTTCGGACTGCTATATTCTGCATATACCCTCGTCTTGGACAGACTCGAATTATGCGACGATAACCATCCTACTTCTACCATTGGTGATATCCTACACTTCGCTCGAAACCGCCGTCTATTCCGCCTTGCCCTCGTAGTTGCTATGATTTTGGGTATCGTCGGTATCGATATGACGTCCTCGAATCCAACAAACAGCACTGGAATCACGTTGCGCAAAGCCAGTGCAGTCGTTTTCTTGATCCTCACTATCGTCCAAGTTTTACAGACTGTAGTTCTCATCCGGGCTGAACATTCAAGTGCGTACCTCCCTTTATACACATCTCCCCAAGTCTAACTCTTCATTCAGACAAAGACCCTTGAGAAACCCCATGTTTCGCTCTTTTTCGGCGTCATGGCGTTGCTGCTACTCGTCCGCGAAGTATTTACAGTCGCCACCATAAACGACCTCTCCAAAGCCAACGACGAAGATCTCTGGTACCCTCTCGTTGCTCTACCCGAGTGGCTTTGCGCTGTGATATACACTATTCCTGGGCTTATCCCTCCGAAAGTTGATAATCCTCCGGATCTGCCCCTGTACACCCAAGGCTATTATCAAACATGATCCACTTTTTTTATCTCTTTGCTTTTTGTTGGAGGTGCTATCTTTTTCGCTTGTGATTGGTGTATTTGGTCTGCATTAAGCATTGTAGCTTAGCATCCACCCTTTGTATACTAATTGTGTGCTAATTGCAATCAGCGAGGGCTTCGATAGGCGTGAAACATATGTACTACGAAGCAGGAACTCATATAATTGAAAAGGAAGTACCAAAAAGATAGGAAATGGAAAAATACTTAGTTCTGGTCATTTTTTCCTACACGAGAGGGGCGGGACACGGACTTCACCGACCATCTCAGCAGCACTTGAGCTGCGAGCCTCAACCAAGCCTCGAGGTGTAGTGTCATTTCCACTAGTCTGAAAACGGGGAGTGGAGGGCTTTGTTGACTGACAGAAACTCACGCTTATCGCATTGCCAAACTCCTGTTATTAACTTGAGCTATCGAGCCCATGCCTACTTACCTATGCTTTCTTATTCTTCCTAGGCCCGGCGAGCATTGGGCGCTGATAGCTGATAGATAATGGCGCCTGAAGGACTGACAGTTGATATGCGAGATTAAACTTGTATGTACGGAGAATCCGAGTCGGTAACGGTAGTCAGGTGGAGCCAGTGAGGCGGGGCGTATACATAGAGAATACTACTGGAATAATACTAGGTAAGTAATGGAAGGCTGAACCCCTAACATATAGGGACATACATTGTCGATTTTCACTCACGGAGGAGTGAACAATTCGTTGCATTTACTAGAATCATTGCTATCCAATTAGCAGTTCTAAAATTTGATCATACCCAACGAGTCGTTCCGGTCCCTGGTCAGGCCAGGTAGAGCTCAAGACGTCGATATCTCGATGCTTGAACGATGGAATGCCGAGAATCAGTACTCAGTGCTAATTGCCCCTGGTCGGTATCATCGTTCTCGGATTCTTTAGCACGAGCCTATGTTCAGCCTGGGGGCATGCTCATGCTGCTCATCGAATTGCCAAGCTCCTGGTTCTCCCACACTTAAGAGTACACTCGAAGCCAAACTCAATCATGTTTATCACTAGTAGTGCTGTAATAGTGGCGTCGAGTGTTTGCGAATCGCTATTCGCTATACAACGGGGGATCGGCAGTTGGAACTCGCTCTGGTCATTGGTCAGGCGGAGCTCTAAAGTAGGAAATCCCTATGAGTGCCCAAGTAGTATACCGTATAAGTACTATGGGCTGGTGGTACCGTTCTTTTTGGAGATCTGACGAGTGAATGGAATTTGAATTCCGAGTCGTCTCGTTTCTGTCGGAGATTTGAAATTGGCAAGATAATGACATCAGCAATATAAGGGCCTTATCTTGACATGATATGAGGTAACCCGATAACGATAATGAAGTCGGCCCAGTTATATGAACCTGTCCCATTCCGATGGCTCCCAAGGCCTATAGTTTGTGCAGCAGTTAAATAAATATCATCCCACCTGTCCGTAACAGTTAAAATACATGTATTCCACTCGTACTACTACCTCTGTAAGAACCATCAAAAAGATGGTAACTTGTCAATAACTCGTGATGCACCGGCTGCTCAAGTGATGAGAAATTGTCAGTAGTTGAGCTTGTGATGCATGTGAATGTACTAATCACACCAGAAACTAGGCCTAGCATATGTACATAGTCTATCTGCTACGTTAACGTTGAAGCTGAACGCACATCAGGGCCCATAAGGTCCATAAGTGGCCATCAGACCGTCATCTTATCTGACCGACCTTTATTCATATACGCCCTTATCAATACCGTATCTATAATGGTCATTATATTGAGATATCGGGCCTTATCGCCGGTTCTTAAAAGTTCCGACATCTGCCTCGGATTTTTCTCACCCCGATTCCCCGCAGCAATGGTTAGGTCAATTATTGTACACCCTGTCGTCCTTTTATGGAGGCTCCTTTCCGCTTTACCTTCCAGCCGTGCAGCCGATTATGGCACCGTCGCATCACCAACGGAACACCGCCACATGGTAGATCAATTTTGACTTTTTGCTTTCATCTGAAGCGAAGTAGCTATAAAAGCGATGCGCCGAACAACTTTTCATCTTCGTTTCTCCTCTTTTTCTCAAACTCACTACTACTAGATGGCAGTCAACTTTGCCAAAATCTCCGGCTGGGAGTCTATCCCGGCTGCTGCCATCTTCGCTGTTTTGTATGCGCCTCTTACTGTGTTTTTCTTGTTCAAGATTATACATGAACGACGGAGGGTGCTCTTTACAATGACTTTGTTCTGTCTCAGTACGTTGGCTGCTCTGAAGCTGCTTCTAACTCTAACATCCACCCATCTAGTTCGAGTTACAGCGTTCGTTCTGCGCGCTGTATCGATAGGCGTCACAAGCGCTGGAGAAAGCGAGGGTGTCTTTATTGCCACAGAAGTCCTGTTCTCAGTCGGTTTCTTCGGCCTGCTTTATTCTGCGTATACCCTCGTCGTGGACCGACTCGAATTATGCGACAACGTCGATCATCCGGTTCCCATCATCGGTAACATTCTACACTTCGCTCGAAACCGTCGCCTTATCCGTATTGCGCTCACAATACCTGTGGCTCTGGGTATCGCTGGTATCGACATTATTTCCTCGAACCCAACAAGCAGCACTGGACTCGCTTTACGCAAAGCCAGCGCCGTTATATTCTTGGTCCTCACTATCTTCCAAGTCTTACAGACTCTGGTTCTTATCAGAGCCGAACACCAAAGTACGCAGCCTCCTTATTCCTTCCTTTCCAATTTCCCTTAACTCTTCGTTCAGAGAAAGACCCTTTAAAATCATCCATCGGCCTGCGTCCCCGACACGTCTCGCTCCTATTCGGCGTCATAGCGCTGCTGTTACTCATCCGTGAGGTATTCTCCGTCGCCACCATAAACGACTTCACCAAAGCCAACAACGAGCATTTCTGGTACCCTCTTATCGCTGTTCCCGAGTTGCTCTGCGCTGTGATATACGCTATACCTGGGCTTATCCCACCAAAAGTCGTTCCTAAGGGGGATCTGCCGATGTACAGTTCGTGAATTATATACCGTATGCAGTAGAGGGATTTTCTCGGTAGAATTTGTTCCAGTACGTGTTGCTTTGGAAGCTAATTCTAAATCTAATATACATCTAGTTCAAGTTACGGTGTTTATCCCGTCCGCTGTATCTATAGGCGTGACCCAGCATTTAAGAAAACATAATTACAAACCTCGGACTCTTCCATGATTACAATACACTCGTAACCCGACAATACTACCTGGCCCAATCCCATCATTCGTCAATGAGCCATGTCTTCGCTTCCTCCAACACCAACGCCACGCACTCTTTGTGATGCGCCTTACTATCCAACGATTCTGACACATCGCCCTCACCAGTGACGTCCTCGAGGCAAAGTACCCTCGAAAAATTGGTACTACTCCATATATCTATCAATTCCACGTGCTATCCCCCGCATAACACGAAGGAGGTGGCGGGGTTAGAGGAAGATCGTCGTGAGGAAGGGACGGCGTCATGGGATGAGGGATGGCCTATGCCTTCGTGCCTACAAGGGGAGCGTGGATATTCAGATCCAGAATCAGTTGTATGAGAAGTATTTAGGCAATAAAGTACTCTCGAATATATGTAAACTCCTCCGTATTATCTCACTAATTCGTTTTTTGTTTGCACTCATATGTTGGGTATGTTCGTATAACTTAGTACATCCTCAGAACCTACACCACCAGCATTTGCAAAGGCGACTTGCCCATCTTGCACCATATCAAGCAAAGACGTCATCGGGCTCATCGGGCTCTGGCTCCAACTCAACGAGCGCGGGAGTAGGTTTTGGGTTGATCGGGTGTAGGAGCGGGCGGGAAGTAGGATGGGAAGTAGGATTTGGATTGGAATTGCTATTGCCATTGCTATTGCTATTGCGATTTTATTTTGATAGGTCAGAAGTTAGGGAGCCTCGGGAATGTAGTGTAGGTTAATGTAGGTTAGTGTTAGTGTAGCTGGCGGCAGACTCAAAAGATACGCGGTACGGAAAATAGACCACCACAGTCGTGTATCTCTGCCATGATCAAGCCATGATCCAGTAATGGCGCTTGATATCTATGGCGGTTCTGTCCAACTCAATATTAACTTGAGCTATCGAACCCATGCCTACTCACCTATGCTTTCCTATACTTCCTAGGCCCGGCGAGCATTGGTCGCTGATTGCTGATGGATAGTGGCACCTGAAGGACGGACAGTTGATATGCGAGATTAAGCTTGTATGTACGGGGAATGCGAGTCGGTAACGGTGGTCAGGCGGCGCCAGTGAGGCGGGGCGTATACATAGAGAATAGTGGAATAGTAGACAAAGAACACTAGGTAAGTAATGGAAGGCTGAGCCCCCAAAATATAGGGGAGTGAACAGTCCGTGCATTTACTAGAACTATCAATATCCAATTAGCAGTGATAAAATTTGCTCATGCCCAACGAGTCGTTCTGGTCTCTGGTCAGGTCATGCAGAGCTCTAGACATCGATGCTCAGTGAAGCTTGAACGGTGGAATGCCGAGAATCAGTACTCAGTGCTAATTGCTCCCCTGGATCTGATTCGCTCTCGCACTGTTTAGCACAAGCCTCAACTTGGCCTCGAGGTATAGTAGTATAGTCGCGTTCAGCCTGTGGGTGGAGGGCATGCTCATGCTCGTCCTCATCGCATTGCCGAGCTCCTGGTCCAGAGTACACTCGAAGCCAAACTTAATCATGGTTGTTACTAGTAGTGCTGTAATAAGTGGTGGCGTCGAGTGTTTGACAATCGCTATACCGTCGGGGGATCGGCAGTTGGAACTCGCTCAGGTCGGTGGTCCTGGTCAGGCGGAGCTCTAAAGGCAAGCTTTGCAACTTATTCTATGTCTCCACAGCGCAGTAGGAATTCTAGGAATGTTAGGAATGCCTATGAGTGCCCAAGCAGGATGCCGTATACACTGTACAGTTGCTATGAGCTGGTGGTACCATTCTTTTAGAAAGGACGAGTGGATGGGATTCAAATTCCAAGTCATCTCGTTTCTGCCTCGGATTTTTTTCGCGCCGATTCCCCGCAAGAATGGTTAGTGCAAGCTAATTATTGTGCACCATTTGTACACTAGGAGCTCTTCGTCGAGCCGCCGAGCCAATTACGGCACCGTCGCATCACCAACGGAACACCGCCACACAACCGCCTCCTGTAAATCAATTTTCTACTTTCATCTAAAGCGAAGTAGGTATAAAAACGATGCGCGCGCAAACCTTTCATCTTCGTTTCTCTTCCCCTTTTCCTCAGGCTCACTACTACTAGATGACTTTTAATATCGACTTTCCTGAACTCTTCGGCTGGAAGTCTATTCCAGCTGCTGCGATCTTCGCTGTTTTGTATGCGCCTCTTGCTGCGTTTTTCTTGTTCAAGATTATACATGAACGACGAAGAGTGTTGATTACAATGACTTTGTTCTGTCTTAGTACGTTGGCTGCTTTTGAAGTTGGTTCTAGCTCTAACAGTTAATCTATCTAGTTCGAGTTACGGCGTTCATTCTACGCGCTGTATCGATAGGAGTCACAAGCGTTGGAGAAAACGAGGGTGTCTTCATTGCTGCAGAAGTCCTGTTCTCAGTTGGTTTCTTCGGCCTGCTTTATTCTGCGTATACCCTCGTTGTGGACCGACTCGAATTATGCGACAACGTCGAGCATCCTATTCCCATCATCGGTAACATCCTACGCTTCGCTCGAAATCGTCGTCTATTCCGTATTGTCCTCATAATCCCTGTGGCTTTGGGTATCGCCGGTATCGACATCACTTCCTCGAACCCAACAAGCAGCACTGGAATCGATTTGCGCAAAGCTAGTGCAATCATTTTCCTGGTCCTCACTATCCTCCAAGTCTTACAAACACTGGTTCTCATCAGAGCCGAACATCAAAGTACGCAGCCTCCTCTTCCCATTCTCTCCCAGATCTAACTAGATCTAACTCTTCATCCAGATAAAGACCCTCTAGAAAACTCTCAATCATCCGGCCTACGCGCGCGTCACATCTCGCTCCTATTCGGTGTCATCGCGGTCCTGTTGCTCATCCGTGAAATATTCTCTGTCGCCACTATTAACGACCTCGCTAAAACCAACAACGAGCATTTCTGGTACCCTCTTGTTGCTCTTCCCGAGTGGCTCTGCGCTGTGATATACGCTATTCCAGGCCTTATCCCACCAAAAGTCGTAAACACCAAGACAGAACTGCCCCAGTACACCTCAGGCTTTCGAAAATGATTCATAGTGGTTGTTCTTCCTCCGTGTTAACTACCATCTTTCGTTCGCTGGTCAGAGTACTCTACATTTTACTTTTGATGTTTTACTTGGATTGCCCTAGTGTAGCTTAGCTTTCGCCGTTGTATAATTGATACATTAAACGCCTGTCGATGACTAGATATGTACGCCCACGACTGATCCCATCCTAAAATCTGCCTCATCCGCGCGCATGCAAACGAAGTCCTGAACAAGTACATATTTCATTATTCCATAGACCACCACACAGCCTCCGTCCACGCCTCCATCGGGATAACCAGCTCCCCCTGAAGACCAGGAATGTCGAAATCCGTATACCGGATACGCAACGGCTCTCCGTTTTGCGATTCAGCAACCCCAGACCCGGGGCTGGGACGGTGATAGTCAACCCTTTCTCCCCTTTGTACGGCCTGGAATCGTCTCCAAATGGCTTGACTACTGTTTCTCGTCTTCGTTCTCCACTAGAGGTTGAGGTTCCCACAACTCAACGCTTACCATTTGAGGCTGTTTTTTCTGGATGATAACAAGTATAACAAGATTAACCTGTCGCATGAAATCGTCCAATCAGTCAACCCGCTTCATTCTTGGCGGAATCTAGGCCTATGCTATATAGATATTGATATGAGTCAAAAGGGAGTGAGCAAGAAACTTGGTTAACAAGAGTAGGATAACTAGCGAACCGGACTGAACGTTGGACGTCCCTGAGCTTTTCTAGGTCCTCCCATGAGTCAGTGCTTTGGATCAGGATGTGGAGGGGTTCTTCGCTGGAAAGCGAAAGCAGACGGGGCGAAATAGTGGGGTTGAAAAATGGGATTGCCCAGTACTGGAATCATAGGGCTGTACTAGCTCACCTTTTGTAGCACTTTAATATGCGGCGCTTCATTTCGAAGAGAGACTTATTTGTTCGGCATATGCGGTATAGAATGAGTATTGGATGATGAAAAAGATCGGACAGGAGGCGAACATTGTAGGAATAGTTTGTGGGTTGGTTTCTTGATTAACGGTTGGCTGGGGTGGTTGACTCGGAGAGGACATTGTATGCTCAGAATATGTTAGCGAGAACGATTGCTTGTGAGGGAAATAGTTCGAATGCGACCGAGAGCCCGTGGAGGATAGGGTGGAATCTATCTTGTTTCATTTGTATCAGTATTTAATTTCTTGTCTTGACTTTCACCATAGTTCAACTGCCCATCCTAAAATCCTTGGACTGATGAAGTTGCTGTTAGGTTCGTGTCACGCACAAGAGTCAAAACATACATGGTGTGAGAGAGAGAAGAATAAGCTGAATTTCTCTAGAGTCTCACCTTGCCTTCATATAGCCATACACATAAGTATGTCCGAGTCCAATAAGTATGTAGCACTAAATCCTTACTACCGAGTAATTCTCTAACAATCTCCTCCAAAATCTATTCAGAATCACCACTGCCCATTGGCATACTCTCTTCTGGTTGAGTGGCATGTAACGTCACCAATGACATGGTTTCTTCCACCATTGACATCTTTTGATCAACTATTATGAAAACTGCTAAGGGATAGATAGTCTAAGAGATTCACAGACCAAAAGTTGTATATTAACGTTATTGTGTATTGGGGTGCAAAGAAGGAACAAACTTACCCCAAATGCAACAACAATCTGTGCTAAAAGGCGATATGTTACATCAACCCCAGAGAAAGTTCCTTTTACAGGAGCATCCAAGAACACAAAGATGGTAAACAAAACCTGACCGCAAGTTAAATTGTTTTGTGGTTAGCAGAATTAGCGAGCAGGTACAAAGATGTATTACATGGAAGATGGTGTATATGACACCAGATTCAATCCAGAGAAGCATTATGCGTAGAGACTTTGTCAAGCCAATGTTCACCTGTTTGGTTCTCTGTCGGTAATGCCTGAGGAAGAATTGGAAGTGGTTCCCCATCTTAAACTTGATCAAGCACTTACCAAGCTTTGAATGCAATGAGCAGAGTGGTGATTATATTTACGATAACACTGACTACTGCTGCTGCGAGGTCACCTGATCTTGATAAATTTGGAAAGGTCAACTCGTCAAACAAGATGTCACCAAATACAACCACTAGATACAGATTTTATGTAGAATTTTGAACCTTCATTTCCAGGATAAGGTGTTAACGCACCAGTATCGCTGACCATTAAGAAAATCAGTGTTAACCGCACCAATTTATTGGTGGGCCACATTACCCAGGCTCTCCAAGTTACAATAGCATCACTCATGCGAGACTTTCACATGGAAATTGGAATTATAGGAGTGTGAGCTTGTGTGTTTTCAAATGAATTTATGGGTTCTCACCATTATTGGGCCTGAGAGAAGTTGTAGTCTTTGCCAAACAAACGCTTTTGTGAGTGCTATCTCTCCTTGGACGAAAAGGCCAGCTTTTGATGTTTGTATAAAACCATATTTTGTCAACAACAGATCATCAACAAGACAAACAACAAAGATATTCCAGAAACATGCCGAAACCATGGTGCAACATAAGAGAATGAGTTGTGGTTTTTGCATTGCTGTTTGGGAAATTCGTCGGCTTCATTGTGCACTTAAGAGTCCATATACAAAACACTGTAAGAAATTCATGACCCACAAGAGAAGATATAGGAGAATGCTCAGTAAAAGAATATAAGTGCCTGCAAAGAGTACCATCAGAGGTGCCCTAGCGAAATGTGTTAGTTACGCACCATACAGAACAAACAACCAGATGTTATATACAATATCGTAGAACACAACAGTTGCAAATTGATTGAGAAAAGCAGCTTCCTCGGGTGTCATGACAGCTTTGGAACTTCGAAGCCCTGGCAGGGTTGTCCGCTTTGAACAATTCCACTCTTTTACTTTATAAGAGGGACAAGTACTGATGAGTCATGACTTAATTTATCAAGTCAACTAGAATTATATGTTGGACTTCATCATCTTCATTATACTTACTATGGAACATTTATCTCACTGTAACTACTGGTATGTGAATTAGTTGTACTATCTTTGTCTTGCCCTCTTGCCATTACTCTATTATTATGCTATCATCTATTCTTGCTTGCTCACCTTGTGCTACTTCCTTCATACATCTACTGTAACACTAGGGATCCGCACTGTAACCGTATACGGTTATGGCCATAAAATTTACGGTAACTTACGGTATACGGTAGCACCGTAACCGTAACCGTAAAGAGATCCAAAAATCCTCTTACGGTACGGTTACGGGTATTTTACGGTACTTTTACGGTATACGGCCGTATAAATATTACTACAACCCTAAACTTACATTTTACACATCTCTAGTAGCTTTTAATGCATCCTCAAGCATTTTACACTTCAGCAGAAGTTGATTCTTATAGAAATTGTGGGCCATTTGGCACAAACAAGGGTACTCAGATTTCCGTGCATACCAGATCCGTGTGAGATGCCGCACGGCAACCGCACGGGGCGCATCAAAGTGCTCCAGTTCGTTGCAATTCGTTGCCCTCATACTCCATCGGCGGCTTGCTCTCACAGATTGGCTGCTGGCATCTTGTTACAGTTTGATTGCCATTGGTGGGTTCTAAGTATTTTTACGGGCCGTATGGTACCCGTATACGGCCGTAAATATACGGTCAGCATACGGTATACGGCAGTACCGTAAGAGTAACCGTAAATTAACTTTGAAATCCTCATACGGTACGGTTACGGGTACCCGTATAGCCGTAACCGTAAACCATATTATACGGTTACAGTGCGGATCCCTTTGTAACACATACCAGGTTGATGTGGTCTGTAGCTTGAATCTCTCCATGGCAATGCCTACACTGAAGACAGCTCTGAAAACTCTGAGCCTGAGTCTAATGCTCCACTTTCTTGGAATTGACTTGTACACTTGCAAGATATCTTACACATCAAGAAACAGATTGAAGCTGCTTGAAAAAGGATGATGATCAGTCTATTTGGGAATGGGCAGATAGACTTTGAGTATCAGTTCCAGGTGGAGTTGATACTTCGATGATGCCAGTTCCTGATATGTCATATAACTTCTCAACTATCTAGTCTGCCATCTTTAGATGGACTTCAGATTTTTTTCTGTTTGCAAGAGTCATCTGTAGCTACTAGCCGATTCTCATCAATATCATGATTGGAGTTCCTGTCCCCAGAGACTAATAGCTAGTTGACTGGGGCGGTCTACGCGGGCACTGGGGCAAAGACTGGTTGTCCTAACTCCTGATTGTCCTAGGCTTACTCAGAATGTCCAGACATGAGTGGAGGGGGGTGTTAGTACGGTTGTGAATTGCACCGTGAAGGATCCTGATTTACAGTGATTATATCAAGCAATTTAGACTCAATCATCTTGGATTGTTGGGCAATGGAATTTTGCGATATTGCAATGCTGTGAGTTTGGTTACTCATTACTGTAATCGGATGTAATCTTGAAATATCATAAGCTGTGTATTTTGTTGATTCCTTGGGCTATAAAGCTAGAGAGTAAAAAGAAATCAGGACATTGCTCTATCCTAGCACAACTGTAGTTCACATTGACTTCTTTGAATGATACCAGCGGAGCAAGAACAACTTTCTAGGCCTGGATTTTCTTGCTACTGCAATGTAATCAAACTTGTGGTTTACACAACTACTGCAGGTGTATATCTACTTGACCATGGATCGAGACATTGAGATACTCATGTTATTTCTTTATGTAGGAATTGCTACACTAGGGATACTGATTGCCATACGGCTACAACAGTAAGTATTTTCCAATGCTTATTAATATTTAGTGAGCAACTAAAATTTGATTAGCTTCAAAGCCTGGAGAGAACCCAAGTCAATACAGCTTGTGTGCTGTATAGTTATTTGGTTTTGTTTAATAGGGCAAAATATCATTGGATGCTTAATAGTCTTTGCTCAAATAAAATCTCGCATTGTGAAGGAAATTCTAACACTTCCATCAAGTTGGGTCATTAGCGCAGGCATCGGGAATTTCTTAGGCCCAGCAATGGTGAGATTTAGGTATTGTTGTTGGCTAAGTGATTTATGTTAGAGATTGACTCGGTAGAGTCTTGATGACTTATACAAATTATGGACTTATGGACTAATATAGCTAAATTACTTTCCCATTACTTAGCATCCTGGGCCGAAGTGAACCCCTATTGTTGTTCCCTTCGCTCCAGGTATGTACAAAAGGACTTGTACCATGAAATACTAATCATCTATCGTTGTTCCCTTTGCTCCAGTCTCGCTCAACGTTTAATAGGTTATGGGCCCCGGTTGCTAAACACTGCCAACTCTACAAATCTCTTAAAGTTCTTTACCCCTATTCTTGCACACTATGTCTACCTCGAACAACTCGAATAATTCGAGAAGCAACCGCGAGCCTGATTGGAAACGATTCACTCTTACTTCCATCAAGGAGAATGCAGATCGCTCCAACAATTTCCTTGAATTCAAGCACAAAGCCTCCATCAAACTCAAAGCTTGGAAACTCTGGAAATACATTGGAGGCGATGAGTACAAACCTCCTGTAATCCCCGAACTGGTTCCCAGTCAGAGAATTCAGGGACGAGATAATTCTGGCAACATTGTTGATGTCACACTGCAAGGAAATAACGCTGAAGTTGCCATTGCTGAACGTCTTCATGCTGAATGGTTAGAAAACGATAGGCTACTTCTCTCGCTCATCAACGAGGCAGTCCCATATCAGAAAAGCTACGTACTCCAGAAGTGTCACACCTCTCATGATGCCTGGAATGCTCTCTGTCGGGAATACGAACCCAACAACAGTTTAATTGCGCTGAACTTCAATCAACAAATCAGTACCTTCTCGTGCCAACCTGGTGCTGATCCCGCTGAATGGCTACAGGTTATGCTTGAACTTTATGGGAAGCTCTGTGCCGCCGACTCCACACTCATGTCTGACTCTGAATTTGTGAAAATTCTCATTACTCATATGTTGAAGGATGAAAAATGGAGATACACTCGAGACTACTTACAAACTCAACTCCAACTTGCTCAGCAAACCGGCATGCCCTTGACTTCCTCCACTGTTGTTTCTGTACTCAGGTCAGAGCACATCGACAGAGGTCTTGCTCCCGAAATAAAGGCTATGCACACTTTAATTCAGTCGGCAAGCGTTTCCTCTGGAGACAACTTGGCTGTTCCGAGTATTCAGCTTGCACAAACCAATGTTGCTGGCCCTTCATGTCCCAGCAGATCAGCACAATGCACTAATTGTTGCATAACTCCATACAGCGCTGGTCAATGCTCCACTAGACAGATCTGTGAGAATCCTTACTGTGAGGTTCCTGCCGGTCACTCCAAAGAAGATTGCTGTTACGACCATGCCGCATCGGCATCCCTTGGATCATCGCCGGATCACCTCTACTATCATCCCAGCACCATTCCGATTCCATCCCGTCTATTTCCGTCATCTTATCTCTTTTCGTTATCTTCCTATCTTATCTCTTATCTTCGTCCGATGACGTACCGCCATTGGACCTTTCAGATTACTTTCTAATTGGTTCTTATTATCTTTCGATTATATTCCCTTTCCGATCTATTGAGTATTATTGTCTTATGATTGTATTACTTACTTCGGTCTTCCATATACGTTTCCGACTATTGTCTTCTACCGATCCGGAAGCCCCGGACTCTTAGTATATAAGTAGTACAACCTTGTACAGTAGTCCTCAGTTTAAATATCAACTTGGATAAACCAGACCTTCTGTCCGACTAAGTTCCGCCCTAGTCTATCTTTCTTCTGTCTTACTCGTCGGCCGTTACATCGGCTGAATCTATCTTTGTCTCCTGAACTTCATCTCAGGACTATTTGGCGTGATGAGGGTCTAGCTAATAGCTATACCGCACGTCCCACTTCTTCTTCAATCTCCGATATCGGTCCAAGACCTACTTTGTCAATACATACCTTTTGGATACCGATTGGGTCCCTTCGGTCTTGCACGATCTTAACAATTGCTTTTCATATGGAGGGGGTAAAGTAGGAAAATACCCTTCCTATTATGCTGGTAAACAAGATGTTCATCTTGCCCCTGAACATCAAATCACTATTCGTCACAAATGCGCCGCTGAAACCCTTAGAGCTGCGAATGCTTCCACTTCAAATCCCTCTGTCAATGTTGCTGCTGCCTCCGCCACCGCCAACGACGATGACTGCATGGATGAATTGGAAGCCGACCATAGTGAAAATGAACCGTCAGAAATTTTCGAAACCATGCAAGATGGATTTGTGTTCATGGCCAATGTTCGACACAACGACGACAATGACATGATGGATAATGAGAAGGTGGAAGTTCACTCACGGGCCTTCAATCTTCATGTTCCACAGACTGACACTATTAACCATGACACGGGAGCGACTTGCCATATCTTTGTGAATAAAGACTGGTTTCATGACTATACGGAACTGCCCTCACCTCTTAAAGTTCACAGTTTTGGCTCAGATCTATCTGCAACTGCTATTGGAAAGGGTACTATCGTTCTCAAGGCCACTCACAACAATAACACATGTCAATTTTCTTTGTCAAATGTTCTCCATATTCCTACTGCCAGATCAAATCTCATCTCTGGATCTAGACTGGATAAAGAAAGGCGTCAGTACCTTATCAGGCAAAGGCAAGATCACCTATCTCAACTTGTCTGGAACTCCATTTGCCTCCGGTCAGATTGTCAATGACCTCTACCAAATGTCAGTGGTTCTGGTTACACAACCCGACAACTCGACAACTCAAAATCTGATTGCCGCAATGATCCCATTAATCACTACAATGTTCAGTGCTGTCCCTGAGAGTTCTACACTGGGTTTTACCACCGTCTAGTCGGCCACATAGATGTTAAAGGGCTGAAAATTTCAACAACCGGCCTCCCAATTGACAGTGTCCACATTGACAGTTGTCGAATCTGTGCACTCGCCAATATAAAATGAAAGAAATTCCCGAAAAAAGCCAAAAACCGCGCCATTCACCCTCTTTTCCATATTCACTGTGATATCTGTGGCCCTTTTCCACTGGGCCACAGAAATTTTCTCTATTTCATTACATTTATCAACGATTGTTCCCGTTACATTGTCCTCTATTTTCTCAAACAGAAATCCGATGCTCTCCAATGCTTCCATGAGTTCAGAACAGCTGTTGAAAAGTATTTCAGAGTCCCTATCCTGTTCCTTCAAGTCGACAACACCAGTGAGCTTGTAGAAGGCCAATTCAAGGACTACTGCAAAGTGAATGGCATCTCATATGAAAAACTGTTCCTGATGCGTCCCAGCAAAACGGTGTTGCTGAACGTGCAAATCAAATCATTGAATACATGTGTTGAGCTATGCTCTTGGATTCTGGTCTTTCTTTTTGGTTTTGGCCTCTCGCTACTCAAGCGGGAGTACATATCAAAAACAGAGTACCTCATTCCTCACTGCAACCAACAACAACACCCTTTTTTGGTTGGTTCAAGAAAAAGCCAGATCTCTCCCACCTTTGTCCATTTGGTACCCTGACTACCTCTTGAATATCAACATCAGATAGCCTGATGAAATTGCAGCCTCAAGGTGAGGAAGGTCGGTTTTGTGGGATATTTGAGGGACTTGAAAGGATATCTCATCTATTTTCCTCGTTCCAAAACCATCTGCTCTCGACGTGATGTTGTCTTCCATGGTTTTCCTATCCCACCGCAGTCCCCTTTGACCTTCACGGCACTGTGGGAAGACCTACCATTGGTTCTTGAACCTCAGTACTGAGATTCTGACCAACGCATCATCTTTGAGCACCCATCCTCTGACACAAACACACCATCTCCTCTCCAGTATGTAATTATTTGGCTTCCATGCCATTTTGGTTCCTTACCAATTGACCTTTTCACAGGTCTTCCCTCTGTGGAGAACAATGCTCTTCTAATGAGCAATCTGTTCACATTGAGAAGTACATTGTGCTTCTCATTTGGCTTCTATGCCCTGTTCTGACCTTTCCGCAGGTCCTCCTCTGTGGAGAATTTAGCTCTTCTAATGAGCATTCTGTTGATGTCGAGGAGTACATTGTGCTTCTTGTTGGCTTTCATGCCATATTGACCTTTCCTTAGCTCCTCCAAACATCTCAATCCTTCCCTCCAGGATGTGGAAATGCTCAACGGCACAACTACCTCTGTCCCACTTGCTCAACGCTGACCAAAACAAGTTCCTCGCCTACCTGCCCATTACACTGTCCAAAACGCTATGGACAATGATATTCTACTTAACTTCCTACGCTCCGAGCAGGCAGAGATCAAAATTGAATGCTCTCAACGCCAATTCCCGAGCCTCGCTCAATCTTCATCAGAGCTGAAGTGGATTATGTGAACTCTGCCCTCACAGAACCCATTGATGACCAAAGCGCGAAAGATCCGGCAACTCTACAGGAGGCAAAATCTTCAATGTACTGGACTTACTGGTTAGCGGTGATATATGAAGAACTGGAATCGCTAAAGGCGAAAGGAGTATATGAAGATATCGAGAAGCTTCCACCTGGCTGAAAAGCTGTTGGGTCAAAATGGGTTCTTCAGATTAAACGAGATCGGGATGGTCTAATATCTTGATTCAAAGCCTGTCTTGTAGCAAAAGGCTTCACACAGATACCAGGCCAGGACTTTAACTACACCTTCACTCCCATGGCTCATTGGGAATCCATTCAAACAGTGCTTGGTATTATTGCTGAGAATGATATGGAACTGCGACAAATCAACATCAAGACAGCCTTCCTGAATGGATCACTGGACAAAGAAATCTACATGCACAAACCTTCGATTGTCGGTACCGGATATTGGAGACTCCGCAGAGGTTTGTATGGTTTACAACAGGCTGGTCATCAGTGGTACCTGGAACTCAACAAGAAGCTAGAATCCATTGGCTTCAAATGGACTGAATCCAACTGGAGTAAAGATGTCCACGAGTCCGAATTATCCGCAGGTACTCGCGGGTATGTCTACCTGCGGATCCAGGTTTCCGTTTCCCACGGATCCGTATGGGTCACGGGTATTGATCCAAGCAAATTTGTGCTACCTGCAGGTACCTGCAAGTATTTGTGAGGAGGGCAAGAATAAATTTTTTTCGCTCAAATAAGGGCTGGAATATGCTCTCCTCTATGCACTAGACTTTGTCTGAGCAGCTCATGTGTCCACCTAGCATGTAGCAAGTTACAAGTGGCTATATGCACTGTAGTACACTATACAATCATGATAAATATAGTCCCTCTTTAACTTCAGTGACTTGTATCACTCAAGGACCACTGTTCTCTACCCACATTGTGCTCTATTCTATGTATTAAGCACCTACTGAGTGTCTCACACTCATACCTTGCATGTAGTACCCATTTCATTATTATTGTAAGTACTAAATACTTGCAGGTACTCACAAGTAACTTGTGAGTACCTGTGTTCACTGGGATCCGCAAGTACCTGCAAGTACCTGTGTCAAGATACCTGCGGATCCGTGCGGGTCACAGGTAGCCCCTTGAGGCCCACAGGTACCCGTGCAATGGATCTGGGTTTACCTGGACCCGGACTCGTGGACATCTTTAAACTGGAGTGTCTACATTTGTAGACAAGGCAACATACTCACTATCTTAACAGCTTCTGTGGATGACATGCTCATTGGTTCCACAGGAAAGACTGAATCTGATCTTGTTGTCTCACAGCTGCGGGCCCTCTATGAAATCACCGACAATGGCAAACCATTGTTGCACTTGGGATGCAATATCAAATGTGATTGTGAACACCGCACCTTTAAGCTTGATCAACAAGCTTATACCCTCTCCATCCTTTGCAAGTTCAGATACAAAAACTGCAACGCTGTTGCCACCCTGATGGTACCAGGAACACGCCTATTTCCTATCTCTCCCGACACATCTGATGAGGAAAGAAAAAAGGCATCCAAATTTCCTTACACCGCGGTTGTAGGGAAATGCATGATGTATCTTGCAACCTGCTCTCGCCCCGACCTTAACTACTTGTTAATGTGATCCACGTTTCCAACCAGGACAATCAAGCCGATCTTCTCACCAAACCACTTCACAGGACACTCCACAGGAGATGGATTAGCAGGCTCAGACTCGATGCGAGTCAAGGGGGGGGTGTTAGAGATTGACTTGGTAGAGTCTTGACAACTTATACAAATTATGGACTTATGGACTAATGTAGCTAAATTACTTTCCCATTACTTAGCATCCTGGGCCGAAGTGAGCCCCTATCGTTGTTCCCTTCACTCCAGGTATGTACAAAAGGATTTGTACCATTAAATACTAATCATCTATCATTGTTCCCTTTGCTCCAGTCTTGCTCAACGTTTAATAATTTACTTGGCATTTAGCTGATGGCTGGGGACCTTGTGATCTGCTGGAGATCCTGGGTTTTATTACCTCAGGACAAAATTTGCCGATTTGTGCTAGCAATAGTTATGATTTCCAATATAGGTATGCATTTAGTGCAGTTTGCAATTCTTGTTGTGCTCATGAACCATTTGTACACAGGGCTCAACATTGCAGATCTAATTTTTGACAATTTGGAGATGTTTGGGATGACGGTTGCAGACCATGCTCCTATTATTGACTCTGTTGTCATAGTCTTTTCAACGGCAGTAAACATGATTGCAACATCTTTAATTGGCTGGAAAGCTTGGTAATACCGTTTAGCATTAGCTCATTTTTTGTGTTTTAACATCTATTCCCTCAGGGCCCATTACAGAACAATGTAAGAAATGGCAGTCTGGAGGAAAAGTCGTGCTCAAAAAATTCTACTTTTTTTAGTGGAATCTGGGGCAGTTTTCCTGGCTATACAATTGTTTTCAATGATTGGAGGAATATTATCCCTCAGCACAAACAGTGGAAACCATTGAACCACTCTCTTGGTTGCAGGGGTTGGTGAGACAGTATATGGTTTGCTTCAGCAGTAAGCCTGCTTTGTGTTTTATTGTCCAGGAGAACCTTGGTCATTGACACCCTTCAGGCACTTTATCCAATTGCCATAATTATTTTAATCCACTCAAACAACTCACTGTTATGTTCATGCCTTTCCATCATGAAACTCCATTCTCTATTTTATCCCTTCCGATATACCTTTGGACTTCACAAATTCACTCCTACTTCGGCACTCACATTTCCGACGCCTTTATCGGCCATACCTTCGGCCCGATATATCGGTGGACTCTTTCGGTACTCATTACTTTCCCACGGCGGTCCGCAGTGCGCCGACGTTCATCTCTTGCCTTTTCTACTCTATTGCTTATTGTTTTATCATTTGTATTGATTCCACCTCATTCCGGCCTTGGCATTACCTCGGTCCAACTTTATTGTCTTTATTTAAGAATTAGGTCACTTGTATATAAGCTAGGTACTTTGTGCTATCGTTCCTCAGCCAAAAATCACGAGTTACACGAGTAATCAAGCTAAACCCGTTATTGCACACTTTTCCAAGCTTTCCTTAAGTCTTTCTTTGTTCCTTATTCTCGCTGTTCTGTCCGATACCGGCCGACTCGGCTCGGTCCCTACCTCGGACATACCTCGGACTATTCTCACGCCTATACCTCGGTCCGATCTCGGCGATTCCTCGCACTTTACTTCCTCTCCTTCTGGGACAACCTTGGTGGTGTGTTGGGGGTGTTGCTAATAGCTTCACTGAAGTCCCACCTTTTCCTCGGCCTTGTAGTCTACTCCGGATATTCTTCCCACAATTCTGATCTTGCCTTTCGGCCCTACATCGGCTCCGCTTCCATTCCGGCCTAGGTTGCATGACCTTGTCACTCACCTATTGTAGAAACACTTCATCTAACTGCTCAACTCCAAAGTATCAGTGTTTCATAGAATCTGTTATCTTTGTCTCTCCAATGTGTTGAAGTTGGACTGCCGGTCTGACAGATGTTGTTTCGGGTCTCAGCTGCCTCCCGGTCATGTTACCCGCTGCCCCATACTTAGCTGTATTTGTTATTGCTTATCTGTATATATTGCGTACTGTACTTAGAATACAGCAATCATTTCTGCCTCCGTCTGTGTGCCCCCCTTAAATCCCTCTGATAAGGTTGTCACCTTCTATTGGGATCAAAGTCTATCGCTCACACAATGCTAAGCACTCAATCTGAGCTTCAGGTCTTTATACAGAACATATTACATATTTCATTAGAGCTGTTCAGCAACACATCGCAACACAGCCCCACATCAAAAAATAGACCCATGTCACAAACATTCCTTTGGCCAAGTTACTGGTGTGCATTTATAATCACAAATGTACCTTCTGGATGTGCATTCAGTAGTTGCAAACTTAGCCCAGAGACATTGAAGGAAGGAAGGATTTGTTGTATTTTGCCGATCGGATATGATACAACTTCGCCTGTACTTACTAATTATTACCCATCCGGTCTGCGGTTAGTGGTACTTCCGAGTATGTACCGAAATCTGTTAGATATATTTAGTAATGTATACAGTATATGAGGTTTTCCAGTACCTACAGTATCCAATCCTCTTCTTTCCCTTGAGCCTCACAGCTCACTTCAGTCCCTGCGCTGGATATTTACAACAGGATTTAGGTGCGCCCCTATCCATTTTCAACTTAACTGTTCAATAATAGCCAGTTCTAAAGGGTTTGCTTGCCTCAATTTGCAGTTTTATTTGCGTTGGCCCACATGCTCCTCATCAGTCCCAGTTCTCCCAGGCCATCTTGTTGGATATCACAAGATATCAGTACTATCATAGTTAGTATTTCACACTCATTATTGACATGTACTTACATGTACTTATTTCCTATCCCCCCCATTACCAGTATATAAGCAGTAGCTAGATATATCCTACCTCATCCAATTGCCCCTCTCTCAGTGCTGTAGGGGGCAAACAGAATATATTGTGCTTTTCACTCTATTCTGCTATTGTGCTATGGTAATATTGTGTTCTATTTTATATCCAATACGTTTAATCTACCACAAGACCCAGAGTATGTACTGTTGTAATATTGGAAGTATATTCCCTAACAGAAATACAACATGTACCGCTCTTTATTGTTACTCAAATCAAACTAAATCCCTAGTAGTGCTGTACTTAATAGTGACGGTGTTAATTGTTTGACAGTTGTAATACTTATAACAGGGAATTGCTAAATAAAATAAAATAAAAAGTCGGGTCAGTCATGATCAGTACTTCAGCAGGTGACAGGTTTTATGGTGTATGGCATTGTATGCATCAGGAAAAAGTTCCTAAAGCCCAGGCTCCCCAGAGACACCCCCCCAATTCTGGGCAACCTGAGGTAACCTGGGATACCCAGGCTCCCCCAGGTCATCCCAGGTCAACCCCAGGGTAGAGATGTCCACGAGTCCGGATCCAAGTATACTTGGATCCGGAGCGCAAGTACTTGCAGCCTAAAAGGCCTGACTTGTGACCCGTGGCTGACTCGTGGGAAACGGGTCACTGGCTCGCAAGTACTTGTGATTCATCTAATAAACAAGTGTTACAGAAGTATTTACCATTACTCACTTGCATAAATTGATTGTACAGTATATAATGCTAACAAAACCGTGTACTTAACTTGTTTACAACAATTTCATACTATGTTATGAAGCAAATATGTACTCACATCTAAGTTTTGAGTTGTAGACAGCTCACGGTGTTTAGGCGCCAATTTAAGCGCCTAAACGCCGTGAGCTGTCTACAACCTAATATCTGTGTGCCAGCACTCAACAACTTATATAGTAGTAAGTATGATATTATTGACCAATGTAAGTTGTAATTATTACTCAAGTTGCACTGAAAATACATGTATACTATGCCTTGCACAAGTCACAAGTACTTGCAAAGTCTCGGAAACCTTGACTTGTGACCCGTTGGTGACCCGTGGGAAACGGGTCTTGGGATCCGCGAGTCACATACTTGCGAGTTTTCCCACGGATCTTACCTGCGAGTACTTGTTGAGACTTGGACTCATGGACATCTCTACCCCAGGGGAGCCCTGGGTATCCCAGGCCGCCTCAGGTTGCCTAGGATTGGGGGGGTGTCTCTGGGGAGCCTGGGTTTTAGGACTTTTTCCTGATGATGTTCAACTAGTACCTGACTCAAGACCTGACTATGAGCCAGTGGTGGTACGGGATTGCTAGACAAGTGCAATTGGATAGAATTCTGAGTCATCATTTATACATGCTGATTCACCGTAAGAATGACTAGTACACCCTGTCATCGTTTTATGGGAGCTCGCTTTCCGCTTTACGTACCTACGGTTGAAGATCTGGTGCAGCCGGAGCTCGGCACAACCATCTTTGGGCCATCAAGATGAGAACACCGCCACACAATTAAACATTTCGTCTTTGTTTCTCTTCCCCTTTCACTACTACTAGATGACTTTCGCAGTCGACTTTCTTGAACTCTTCGGCTGGGAGTCTATCCCAGCTGCAGCCCTCTTTGTTCAAGATTATACATGAACAACAAAGAGTGTTGATTACTGACAATGAATTTGTTCTGTCTCAGTATGCTGGCTGCTTTTGAAGCCAGTTCTAACTCTAATAGTAACATATATCTTGTTCGAGTTACAGTGTTCATTCTGCCGCTGTATCAATAGGAGTCACACACAAGTGTTGGAGAAAACGAGGGTGTCTTCATTGCTGCAGAAGTCCTGTTCTCAGTTGGTTTCTTTGGCCTGCTATATTCTGTGTATACACTCGTCGTGGACCGACTCGAACTATGCGACAACATTGACCGTCCTATCCCCATCATCAGTAACATCCTATGCTTCGCTCAAAACCACCGTCTTATCTGTATTGCCCTCATAATCCCTGTGGCTTTGGGTATCGCTGGTATTGACATCACTTCCTCGAACCCAACAAGCAGCACTGGAATCGATTTGCGCAAAGCCAGTGCAATCATATTCTTGGTCCTCACTATCTTCCCAGGGTTACAAACCCTGGTTCTCATCAGAGCTGAACATCAAAGTACACAGGCTCCTCTTTCCTTCCTCCATATTCCTCAGATCTAACTCTTCATTCAGATAAAGACCCTCTAGAAAACTCTCAATCATCTGGCCTATGTGCGCATCACATCTTGCTCCTATTCGGTGTCATCATGGTTCTGTTGCTCATCCATGAAATATTCTCAGTCGCCACTATCAACGACCTCGCTAAAACCAACAACGAACATTTCTGGTACCCTCTCATCGCTCTTCCCGAGTGGCTCTGCGCTGTGATATACGCTATCCCAGGGCTTATCCCACCAAAAGTCGTTGATACCAAGATGGAACTGCCCCAATTCACATCAGGCTTTCGAAAATGATCCAAAGTGGTTGTTCTCTCCATGTCACTACCACCGTTTGTTCGTTTGTCAGAGTACTCTATATTTTACTTTTGATGTTTTATTTGGATTGCCCTAGTGTAGCTTAGCTTTCGCCGATGTATAATTGATACATTAAACGCCTGTCGATGACTAGATATGTACGCCCACGACTGATCCCATCCTAAAATCTGCCTCATCCGCGCGCATGTAAACGAAGTCCTGAACAAGTACATATTTCATTATTCCATAGACCACCACATAGCCTCCGTCGACGCCTCCATCGGGAGAACCAGCTCCCCCTGAAGACCAGCAATGTCGAAATCCGTATACCGGATATGCAACGGCTCTACGTTTTGCGATTCAGCAACCCCAGACCCGGGGATGGGACGGTAATAGTCAACTCTTTGGCCCCTTTGTACGGCCTGGAGTCGTTTCCGAGTGGCTTGGCTACTATTTGCATCCACGTTCTCGTCTTCGTTCTCCGCTCGAGGCGGCGCTTCTCACAACTCAACGCTTACCATTTGAGGCTGTTTTCTCTGGATAACAACGAGTATAACAAGATTCACCTATCGTCCAAACAGTCAATCAATTAAGAAATCGCAGTTTAGATGGGAACGAACGGAAACTCACATCTCCATTTTCAAGCCACCACTCCATATCCATCTTAAGCATCCCATACATCTCAGGAACCCGCCTTCAAAAACCACAGTCGGTTTCGCTCTAGGACCCAGACCTCTATGCCTACTATAGAACGAAGCATCAGGCTGTTTACACCGCTGCGAAGTCAATTCCACACCTATAACAAAATTGGATAATTCAGCCCACCGAAGCAGGCTCCTACTTTAAAAAGGAGACTCGTACACGAAATACCCGCCAGCGGCACCCCAAGTAACAATAGACCTACTCAACCCCTCCCCATTAGCAATCATCAAGTCCCCGATAATCGTTCCTGTGAGCTCCGCAAACGCCATCGCATGTGGCCTGCCAGGCATATATTTCACAATCGCTTCGTTCTTGGCGGAGTCCAGTCCTATGCTATATAGATATTAAAACAGAGTCAAAAGGGAGTGAGCAAGAAACTTGGTTAACAAGAGTAGGATAACTAGCGTACCGGACTGAACGTTGGACGTCCCGGAGCTTTTTCTAGGTCCTCTCATGAGTCAGTGGTTTGGATAAGGATGTGGAGGGGTTCTTCGCTGGAAAGCGAAAGCAGAAGAGGGTTTCAGCGGTTTGAAATATAGGGGCGAAATAGGGGGGTTGAAAAATGAGATTGCCAGTGAGTCAAGACTGGAATCATAGGGTTGTACTAGCTCACCTTTTGTAGCACTTTAAGCGCTTGAGTTCGAAGAGAGACCTATTTGTTCAGAGTACGCGGTATAGAATGAGTATGGGATGAAAAGGATTGGACACGACAGGAAGCAAACATTTGCGGGTTGGTTTCTTGATTAACGGTTGGCTGGGGTTGTTGACTCGGAGAGGACATTGTATGCTCAGAATATGTCAGCGAGAACGATTGCTTGTGAGGGAAATAGTTCAAGTGCAACCAAGAACTGAGACATTGGTAAACGCTAAACGTCAGACGTCCCACGACTCTGCAAGCTTCAAGCACCACACTTATTGTTCTACTTCAGTCAAGCTGAAGTAGGCCGCGAAATTATGTTTCGAAGACGGCTCGAATTATGTCCTTTCATTCAGTTTTGATTGGATGATCTGGCATTGAAAGAACATCTTTCAGCAAGCTGATGAAAGGTTGTATTTCGCAGCCTACTTTGGTCAGGCTGAAGTGGAAATTTATGCGGTGTGACAGTCAGAATCTTAAGTGGTTTTTTTGGCAGTTTGTTTGTGCTGGATTGTGTAAATAAGGAGGATGTACAATGATAATGAGAACGACTATGGCATAATTATTAACATTTGTATACCTTCCAGCCTCGCAACCCCTTCTGCAACCCTCACTGAAAGCATAAGATTTACCTGGACTGAATAACCAAGTCAGGATCAATGTCCGTCCCGAAATGATCAGCAAACTCCTTCGCAATCCACGGCCATCCGGAACTCGATGGAACTACAGTTGCCGTCCCGTCCCTTAAAAGAGGATACGCCTTAAAGGCTATAAACACGTCACCTGGCCTGCCAAAGCTAATGGCCAGATATGTTTGGTCAAACCCTTGAGGAAACTGGTAGGGCCTGTCAAGAGGTACATTACCTAAGCACCAAACCATATATGATGAACACAAGTAATACTGGATCCAAAAGCAAGTGCTCACCGCCTTTCGCCAGCCACCCAAAACATGGTTTAATAATAGTACAGTCGGGCCCTCCAATCAGTGTGAAATAAAGCCAACGCCGTTTCCCTTGAGGATCCCATAGACCGATGTAATGGATTTGTTCGTCTACCCCCAAGACTGCAGAAATCGTTCTAGTGATGGCAGATCGAACCTGTGATGGTCTGAATTGAGTTGGTTCGAGTGACTTGGGTTGACCTGTTCGACCATTAATGAAGGTCAGGATTGGTCTCCCCTGGCAATATATGAGCATCGGTAGTAATATGATTACCCAAGAGCAAACACTTACAGGTGGCAGTAGTCGCATTGGCGGCAGTGGCCTCTGAAAGCCTCTTGTAAAGATCAAGCGTGCCTTATCCCTTAAGGTAACCCATTCTTCTTGTGCCCGCCCTCGTTCGCGGGCTCTTGGTGGATTGACCCCAATGCAACCACCCACGTCTTTAAACTGGTTCGGGCCTGGCATGCCCTTGCTAATGCCAATATAATAATTTTTTTGATTTCGAACGACATAGTTATCGTTGGGACGAACGGAAGCTACCAAAGCGTATATGAGAAAGACAGTTAAAGCTAGATCTGGGAGCAGGTACTCACCACTTTCTTTTATCCACCCGAAACATGGCTGACAGCGTTTCCACCGTAATTCGAAATAGAAAAAGCCTTCCTCCCACTCATACAATTCGTCCGAGCCCAGGTATTTAAACTGTACGCCCTTTGGCATATGTAAGGTGTTTTTGACCGCATTCCTGAATTTCAATTCCGCCTTACTCCCATATTTCAGACCCAGCGTGCCACTCTTGACTTTACCTGTTATGACATCAAGGAAGGTCAGAGTGACTATGTTATCATTCTGGTAACCTGTAAGTATTAGATATAGTACAGTTACACAGTAGCAAACACTTACAGGCGGTAGCTCCAGTTGGCTTGAAAACCTAGCCGGTTCTGGATTCATAGGCAGAGGGCATACAGCAAGTATAGAGCTAACTATAAGTGTAGTAACGGAAAGAACTGCAAAGTGCATTTTCGAGACTTGTGAAGAGTGATATTACAAGGATGACAGATCGACCAGCAAGCTGTATTAGACAGGTGAAGACGACATGTATGGGGACCCCAGCTTTTATCATCTTCGAACCTGTAGTGACATAGCCTCAGCTGTAGAGCGTGCAGACTCCCCCAGACTCCAGAGGCTGTATAGTGATTAGTTATTTGATGCGCCTGGAACTCACCCAAAATCGCTCAAAAATCATTCAGGGACCCAAGAAAGCTGTGCAGTGGACCCTTTCCCCTTGTCTCGATCTGTGACTCTGAGATCCACGCATTAAAGGAGGTTTCGGAGAGACATATAGGCCAGATAGGCCCATCGAAGCTGTGGGCAAGGGCGCACGATGGAGCGCCATTACTTCCAAAGTAAGCAGCATTTGTCATCTGATCAGCTTTGCTCAAGTTTCAACGTCCCTTTCGGGCGGTGTATAACTCTGGTGTGTTTGACTCGCTCCGCATAAATATTTGACTCGCCCCACCCTGCTCCACCGTTGTGCTCTCCCTCCGCTTCCAAAGGCTTCCAACCGCACATCTCCCTCATCACTCGATGTACTTATTATTTCCGGTAGTCATATGGAGATTATTTTACCTTTCCTTCTGCGATGAAACACCTCCGTCCGTTTGTTGGGCTTGCGAAGCTTGGAGAGATTCGACTCCAGTTTTCCCCAAACCCGGAGTGTATTCCTTTCGAGCCAGCTCAGATTGCTTGAGTTGCTTGGTTGCCTAAACTCGCTGTTCTCACTCCGACTCATAACTCAGATGGGGATTTCTATTACCTATGACTACAAACAGTAGCACCGAGGAGAACATTTGGATGTTATCCCTCATTTCTAAACCAACACTCAATTTTAACGCCTTGCCGCTTCACGACGCTTAACCCGTACTAGAAGACAGGCTGCCGGTACAACCAGAAGTCACATCTGAAGTTGGCTCATCGCGAAGTCGTCACTTTGATTAACCATGTCGGCCAATGCGAATCGTCTCTTGATTTGCATCCATGACGAGCCATGACGACGTCCATCAAAGTTTGAGTTCTACACGTTGTCCTACCAAAGTCTACGTACTACGACAACGGTTACTACAGGCTCTCGTCTACGGGAAACGAAGGACAGCTTTCGATCTGCTACACCATGTGACAGGTTGAAGCGTTGCTCGAATCGCGGGCGTGCTCCGGTGAATCGCTATAGCATTACTTGGAGTTACCTGAACACCTTGAAGAACGAGCCTTTACGACAGCCTTGACTCAGTACGTCACCACCACTTCCATTGCTAAATATGCACCAACTAAATGACCTTCGCCTCTTTGCAGCACAGTGTCGGCGTGAGGACTGGAACATACGAGTACAGGGACCTCCTGACCAGTTTTTTTATGATGCTTATTTCCTTCTCTATGGCCTCCTACGATCGCATTGTTCATAGCGATAGAAGCAAGATAGAAGCATACAGTGCATATGCAAACAGATATCATACTCGTCAAAGTTTCGGTCTTGAAGCTGTAGCCTAAGTAGATGTATCATGTATATGAGGATTCAGAAAAGCTGTCATTCTGGTAATATCAGATCTACTGTGTGACTAAGTATAACCGAGTCAGGAGCAATGCCTTTCATGAAGTGATCATTGAACTCTTGCGCAATCAACGTCCATTCGGTGTGTGTTGAATGCATTGCAACTCCGACCTTGCCACCCGAGAAAAGAGGATAGGCCTCAACGGCACTAAACTTGTCTGGACCTGGCTCCCCTTTGCTGAAACCCAGATATGTGTGTCGAAATTGTCTCACCCCTTCAACAGGTCTCTCGCCATATTCATAAGCTTAATACCAAAGCATACATATATGAGGAACAAGTGATACCGGATCAAAAGGCAAGTACTCACAACCACCTTTCGCTACCCACCCAAAACATGGATCAATAGTAGTACAGTGGACTCCTCCCTTAAATATCAGATAGTGCCATTGCCGTTTCCCTTGAGGTTCATATTTACCCAAGTATCGTACTTCTTCTTGGTCTACCCCCAAGGCTGCAGAAATTGTTCTGGTGAAGGCGGATTGAGCTTGTGTTGTGTCAAATGTAGTTTGGTCAAGGGACTTGGTAGTGGTGGTGGCGGTGGTGGTGGTGGTATACTTGGGTTGACCTGTTTGACCATCGATGAAGATCACGGCTGATCTCCCCTGCCAATATGTGGGCATTAGGTGTGGTATGATTACCTAATAGAAAATACTCACAACCGGTAGTCGACCCGTCGGCGATACAGCAGGCTGTCTCAAGAGCCTTTCAAAGACCAAGCGTGCCTTATCCCTGGAGGTATTCCACTCTTTTTGCGCCGGCCCTTTGACACGGGCTGTCACAGGACTGACCCCAACGCAATCATCCGCGGCTTTAAACTGGTCTAAGCCTGGCTTGCCTGAGCTAATGCCAGTATAATAAACTTTTTGACTGCGAACGACGTGGTTAGGGGTGGGAGGAATGTAAGCTACCAACGCATATATGAGAAACACAAAGAAAACTAGATCTGGGAGCAAGGACTCACCACCGTCTTTCTTTATCCACCCAAAACATGGATGACAATCCTTCCCCCCAACTAAGTTAAAAAAGAGTGTGTCTTCCTGCCCATCTGTATCATCCGAACCATGGGGGTCAATTTTTATGTTCTTTATACCCAAGGCATTTTTGATCGCTATTCGAATCTTCTTCTCATATTTTATACTCGGTGAGCCATCTTTGATTTCACCTGTTTGGACATTCAGGAAGGTCAGAGTGACTTCGGTAAGAGTGGCTTCGCTTCTCCTCTGGTAACATGGGACTATGGGTATCAGGTATAGTAAAGTTACCTAGTAACGAACACTTACAGGAGCCAGGCGTAGTTGGCTTAAAGACATGGCTGATTCTTCGTTCATTGGCAGACCGCATATGGCAAGTGCAGAGCCAACGATAAGCGTAACTAGGAGAACAGGAAAGCGCATTTTTGAGAATTGTTAAAAGAGTGACCTTGCAAGGGAAACAGATTGACCAGCAAGCTGTATTCAAGTGGGGGTTTGTGCACAACGACCGTGCGCTTCTATAAGCAGCTGTCGGAGTTTTGATGGATCCTGGCTTTGATGGTTCATGTCAACTCTGGGTACTCACAGCCCAGGGTCGACTTTGTGCGTTTGACCCGCGCGCGCCTCAAACTATCTGATCTTACATATTCGGCTCGCTTCACCTGCTCCTTTGTGCTGTCTATCCGACTGATCCCTTTCACTTGATGTATTTTTTGGAGCCCATCTGGAAATAAAATAATATTACCCTGCTTACCCTTCCTTAATGTAGTGAAACACCTCCGTCAGTTCATTGGGCTTGTACAGGTTTGTACTTAACGCTTGAAGAGTCGGAGACCCGGCTCCAGTTTCCCCCAAATCCCGGAGTGTACATATCCCTTTTGACAGATTCTTTGAATTGCTTGGATGGCTAATCCCGCACTTCTCAGTTTGACTTATAAGTAGCTCAGATGGGATTACTATCGTCTCGCGCCGCCTGTGACTATGAACGGCAGCACCGAGGGAAAGTTTGGATGTTATCGCTCCTTTTTGGGACATCGGAATCAACACACAACATTACCGGTTACCCCTCACACGCGCTTCACGACAGCTATACCACACAAGGTAGGCTGGTAGTACAAGTAGAAGTTGTTACTTTCATTGACCATGTCGGCGAATGCGGATCGTTTCTTGATTTGCATCGATAACGATGTCCATCGAAGTTTACTGTCCTTTTCAAAAACCTTGGAAAACGCAGGTGATCATCCAAAAGTCAAAAGTTATATCTTCCTAATTAGGCATCGAACGTATCACACATGAGACGGCGTGACGACTTGTGGTAGGCGCCCGCCAAGCGGACACGTCGGTGCAAATATGCCTGGCATTAGAGCGTATCTGCAGTAGAGCGTATCTGCAACCGCTAAAAGGTGACATGTAACGAGGAGACGCAGATGAGACGGCGTGACAAGCTTGCGGTCGTCATCCGCGATCGTTGTGTGACGTAGCGAGGAGACGCCGAGGTCACCCAACCGACTGCAAATACGCTCTAGTCAGCTCGGTTACCTCGGCGTCTCCTTGCTACGTCACACAGCGATCGCGGACTATGACCGCAAGCTTGTCGCTGTATGACGTAGCAAGGAGACCAATATGGTAGTAACGCGTGCAATAAAAATGTCTATATTGGGAAGGTAACAGCATTTTCAAGAATGTCCACGACCACCTGCGTTTCCCAAGGTTTTCAAAAAAGACAGTAAATTTCAAACATTATCCTACTATCTATGTACTCCGACAACGGTGGCCACAGACTCTACCTGAAGCTTGAAGCTTTGAAGTATGGCTTCAAGAAAGAAGATCGCGCCCGTGCCCAGGTCAAATGCTTGTCTCCTGTGGTGGTTAATTGTTATCATAGCAGGAGTATGGTCGTGTGACTTGCACCTACCTGGGCCAGATCAACTGATAACGAGCCCTCTATGTAACGAGGTATTTTACTGTAACCTTGACCCGGTACATCACCGGTTCTCAACATGCACTGTTCAAAATCCACCAGTTAAATGACCTTCGTGTCTCTATACAGTACAGTATTGGCGTGAGGATTGGGACGTTCGAGTACTTAGGCTTGCTGCGGCTTTGTTTTGATGTCGAGCCATGTTTGGTGACTTGGACCTCCATCGGGATCAATTTCTCTGTTATTGTGCGTCGATAGCACTAATCAGGAGCAATAACGAGTACAATTCTGTTTTCTCCATGTCGACTGTGATCCACTTAACGACTCGGAAATGTCCGATGAAGTGCGTCCTCACTTCCTTGACAACTGCGCATTGTTCAATATGTATATGACGCTGCGAAAATCCTTTGTCGTCTGGATTCTACATAGGCTTCGTGATCGTTTCTAGGCCGCTTTGGACCACGGTCGGGATCAAACTTTCGACTTATTGTCTACTTTGATGCATCAGTAGCACCAATTAAAGGTACCGGCACGTCTTTGTCCTGCGAATCACTTGCGAGTCAATGACGTCAATGCTCGATTGTCTAGTTTTTCCTTATTTGGTAAACTGGCTTTGACTTTTCCATGGTCTGTAGCTATATCCAAAAACAGCAAACAATGGGTACCTCGTGCGGCGTTCAACAAAGAGAAGTCCAAGCCTCATCGACCTCTACAAAGCAAACAATGAGGACATATAAATATACGGGTGATGTCTGCAAAAGCCAAACTTCCACTTATTTCTCTTCTCTAGGTCGCATTATCTATCATCTGCAATGTCTTTCACCGATTCGTTCGACGAAACTGACCTTGATGAGACGGTCCAACAACTTACCATTGAGCTCGGGCTGGATTTGTTGCAGGTTGAAGAACCCCGTGCAACACTCACGAAATTTGCCAGTATCTTCCCCTCCTCACCTGATTTTCATACTCTTCAATTCCCGAGCCACTCCCACCTCCTTCGTTTGTATACACCACGCAAGAGGGGCTGTTCGGACAAATCTGCCTCCAACCGATGGTCCCGGTCAAGAACAGCGACTATTTCGACACGGAAGCGTTCGAGAGGCAGAGACCTGGCATCAACGTGAGTTTAGTACTTAACTTTTGAATCAATACTGACGTGCTGATATCTATCCTGAAGTTAACGCCAGTCTCTGGCCACGATAATCACTGGTTCGACGTTGTTGCAAATCCCTCCTGCCTTCCCCGCGCAGTTTTCTACGACTCCGACGACAAATCTCCTACACAGGACCCTCACGACGTTCTTCGAGACATTATAGCTAATCGGCGATTGAAGGGCCCTGGGCTTGACGTCTGGTTCCCTAGTCTGACTGAAGGAGGTAGGGTATATCACGCGAACATTACTTTGTCGGGACTATACAGACTTGTGCCGTATACCTCCCCCAGCGCCTCCCACCATTTTTCCTGGCGCGTACCACCGACGCAGATTTACCTTTCGGAAATACAAGGTGCTACGTCTATCCAATATCCTTGGGTGATGCTTCACGGTGGGGAGGAGCCTAATGAGCTTCCCCTTACCGTCGTTCCTGCTAGTGCATCCAAGAAAGAAAAGGTGACTAGTCCGAAAGCTTGTGGAAGGAAGGAAAGTACACCGAAGAAACATGCGGCGTACTCTCGCTCTATCAGATCTACGACACCGGTGACTCCACGCAGTGATTCATCGTCCCTCTCGCCCTCTAGTAATTCAGATTCCTACTCCCCTTCCTCCTCTCTGAGTTCGCTCTCACCCTCGGGATCTTCCGATACCGACGAAACCTTGCATTGCTGCTTAAATCACTGTTCGGCGACGTTTTCAGGAGTGGACCAACTCTGCACCCATATGAATACAGTTCATGTGGCTGAGTATTCTGGTCCAGGGGCGCTGCACTGTCCATTCCCGGACTGTTCCCAGACCGCCAAGAATATGTTCGATATGAGGCGACACATTGGGACTCGCAAGCACACCGCGGCGGGAACATGCCAATGTCGGTGTGGAGAGTCGTTCTCTCGTCGTGACGCTTTGACGCGTCACCAGAAGAGCTCGAAGAGGCCAGACTGCCGAAGAGGTAGGAAATGAGAGGGACGCTGAGGGATGGTGCACCATCTTGGGACTAGTCGGAGTGTCAAATCTAATCTTTCCTGCTAGCTTAATTTCATTTCCTTTTGTACTTATGTTGCTCGTTTACCCATGGCCGACAGACCCATGTACTATCCTTCTCGTACACTGCTTATAGTCCTATGTTTCTTTATCGTCGTTGTTCTCACTCTAGCTTTTCGCTCTTTTGCAATCTGATAGAATCACTAGAGGAGTCATCCCCTGTCAGCCCTCTTTGAGGATAATTGCCGGCGCGTCCCCCTTGAGGGCACTGCCCCTAATGTCTGCCGCGGAGCTAGTGCCGATGATAATATATTCTAGGACGTACTTTAGACTTTTGTTGCATTAATCATGTTGATAATTAATCTCCTTTGGTCGCTACAACGAGTTGAAAGGCCGTACAATCGTGCTGGCATTTGTCCACTAGACAAAACTCAGCGAATAAGTTCAATACACATCCTCGAATCCGACCAGCACTATTATTAGACTAGCCGTATAAGTCGAAATGCGATGGACGCTTTACTCCGGTCACGGACTGGTCACGGTGGTTCGACGAGTCCGGCATCTATAAGCATCCCCGTGGATCGCAGTTCCTGAGTCCCCACCACCACAAGTTCAGAAGGGAGGCCAAGGCCGCACACTGAGAAAGAGTCGAACAGATTCAATTCACTCAGCCTCTCCAGAGACGTCGTTTTTCATGCGGTACAAAAGATCCGAAGGTACTGATGTTATTAATTCACTTCAACATCATGATTAACTGAAAAATGATATAGCTGTCAACACCTAATAGGATTTTGGACATGGACCTCAATTCCAAGACATGAGACTGACCTGCCGCGACATCTCGGACGGGGACTGACAGCCTCATCACACCTGTGTTCGCGGTAACAACAAAACACATACCCTTCCTTTCTCTCGTTCTCTTTCGTTGCGCAGACGTTCTGCTCGTCCTTGGGATGATTATTACGCTGGCAGAGTTGGATTTAATATCGATTTTCATCGAATGCATACTATATGGTGCGTCATACAATGTTATCCGAATGAATAGTTATGCTAATTCCAACGATTTCGTTAGGATTTTTCCTTCTTCTTACTGTCATAGTTTGTTTAATAATACGGCGGCGGCTGAGGAGTGATCATTCTGGATCGACGAAAGGGACTCTGAAAATCCTATGTGCTGTACTTGTAATGTTCTTCCTGGCTACTCTAGTACGTCGCTACTTCTCCTTGAACTTCCGATGCTGACGAAGATCCAGCATGTTTCTGTCCATTTTTACAGAACGCTGTTTGCATACTTTACCGACCTGTCGGGCCCCGCACGGTTGAATCATATAGGAGAGATGGATAAGTTACTGGTCAGCGTTAGTAGCTCTGGGTACGCTCTCAAAACGGCCGCATACTACTTGCAGACATACGTGGGCGATGCCTTCGTAGTGAGTGCTTGACCATCCAACATGTAACAGCTCGTGAATTCTTTGCTGTCTAGATGTATAGAGTGAACGTAGTTTGGAACGGAAACAAGAAGGTCATGTTCCCTCTTATCGCGTTGTTCCTCGGTTGCATGGGTGAGTTATGCTCGATTTCATTCCGAGCCCTTCGATCTAACTCTTCTACGCGAACACCAGGCGTATCGATATATGTATTGCAACAAATGACCCAGGAATCTCTCGGAGAGACTATCTGGGAAAGTCGGCTGGCCAACCCCTACCTGTGCTTTTTCATCCTCACATTGACCATCAACCTATCCTCCACAGGTAAGCTATACGCCAATACCTCGAAATGCGTAGACTTACACGACCTCTGCAGTGCTGATTGCAGGACGCATCCACTGGATTCACACTCAAGTCAAAGATGCCAGCCAAATTCAACTCGGTGAATGGCTGCTCTCCTTGGGACCAAGTGCGACAACAAGACATCGAGGGGTCTTCGTTGCTGGAGTCATTTTAGAGTCTGGCGCGATTTACTCTACAACCCTGCTCATAGCGCTGGTTCTCTATGCTCTCAGGATTCATACCGTTTATGTTCTTCTCGATGCGGTAGGTGGCTGATTATGATTGAACGATATCTTTTCTTATGGTAATTATTGGCAGATAACACAGCTCATCGTAAGTAACGATTCCCCAATCTTCTCCAGATCGCTCTCTAACGACATTTACAGGGAATCGTATTTGCTTTCATAGTCATTCGAATAGCTATTGGCATCTCAACAGAAGCAACACTACCACCATTAAGATCCAGTACCGAGCTCGAATCCCCAGTGTCCGACCGAACACATCAGTGTTACTTGACCCACCAGAAAGGATCAAGTCATATAGTGTTACAGGCGGTCCAGGCGGTGTAGATGTGTAGGTGAAAAGTAGACTTTGGCATCTTGTACATTAGTTGTTACCATTATACATTACAAGCATTTACAAGCATTATCAGTATTAGCCGACAAAGGCGGGATCGCGACAACGTAGTAGGTCCTTTTCTTATATCCGATTGATATCCGACATCGGAATCAACCACATACACTTATCTCAAGTACTTATGTAGACGTGAGCAATAAATCACTGTCGCTTTGCGACTCGGAGCATGGTAATTACACTGTTCGGGCCGACCTTCAACGATTTTACGGTGCCGAATAGTTCACTTCTTCCGCCGCCGAACGTCAAAGCTGGTTATACCAACGAAAACAACGGAGTTGATATTCGAACGCGGTCTTCTTCAATCATCGTGAATAAAATATGGTCAAAAAGTCGACGAAAGCTCCAACACCCTACTTTCCGGCTGCTCAGTCTTGGTCAGCCCCAAAGTAACCTAAAAATCCATCGCTTCGAGCTATTCTCAGACAGACTATGGCACTCGACCTGTGGGACCTCAATTTGGATTAGACTGGGTAAAATAGCTCATACCAATCAACTCTAATAAGGATTATGCCCCCCAGCTCAGTTCCATCATTTCCGACTTGGGAACCAGATTGGAACCAGAGGAAGATTGTCCAGTGTATGGTCGGTGATACAAACAGTTCGAGCTCGTATGGACTTGAAACAAAGTGTGGTCTATCGCAAATATAGTCTCATTGCAAGCCTCGAGCTCACATCGCCTACCTCCGAGTCGATGGGATTGGATGCTATGCTGTGACATAATGAGGTTATCTCTGTTGAATTATCGGACATAGTCCGAAAGGCGAACCATACCATCGTGACCGCGCCTCGAGGGCGTAAGGTGTACTGTTAATTAATCGTGTTTCTGGAACAGCATAGTTCCAGTACAGCTGTAACCCAAAGTCCACCGATAAGATAGTGGAATGCAGGGAATTATCTGGGAGTTACTTGCTTCGACGTACTCCTTGCAAGTAATCTGAAGCGCAAGCAGTATACTGGCCCTGCTCTACAGCGGGGCCCCGTGCGGCAACAGTCGATCCCTGAGGGAGGGAAGCGGCGAGCTCGATCCACAGAGGAAGGTAGACTACGAATCCTTCAAAAGGGGTTGCTAGCTTTGAATTCTTTCCAATACAAAGTAGCCTCGTAAACAAACTTGGCAATGAGGACCCTATGTTCCCAATTAAAGATGAGCCATTTCAGGTAGCGCAGTGATGCCGAGTCCAGACGATATGATCCTGCGGCGGAGTGACTGAACGTCGTGTCCAACACGAGCCGCTCCTGCCTTTGGAATTGGAAACTCAAGGAGTCGCACCAAAGGAGTACATGCTGAGCCCTAGTACAACCCCAGCGGCACCTATGAGCCCATTCCACCGCCGTTAGTGGTCCTATATTTTCAAGGGGCACAGTCAGTCAGGTGCAGTATTGCTACACGACAGGCAGGTGAGGGCGACTCTAGTTGTGACATGGCAGTGTGCAATGAAGTTCATATTCTCTCTGATTTCCTGATAGTAACAGGAAGTGTATTAGCTGTGGTCTCAGCCGTCGATATCAGGCCTTCGCTTCAGATGGATGCACGTCTCCTTTTGGTAATCTCGAGATGCCCCAACTCAGCCTGTAAAATAAAATTGAGATTGATAGTTTGTCGTTGTCAGATAATAGTACCAAAATCTTCACGGATTCGAGAGTAATCACGAGCGAGTTTTGCTGAATCTTGTCATTCGAGGTTATATACCCCAACGTTGGTGCTTGAAGCTGTGGGAAGGGTATGAAAATATTGCCGAACGCAAGGCGGGCGAGGTTGTAGGGTTGCTGAGGAACGTCTTGCTTAAGGGGAAGAGACTTATTTTCCGGTTAAAATGTTGTAGTAAGCCCGGAAGATAGTTGTCCAGCAGTAATCCAAGATCTGTTTTCAAGTAGGAGGCTCAAGAAGCTTTACCCAAGTTCAAAGACCTTTTGACCAAGCCTCTACTACGCAGATTTGCCCATAAGATGGGCTCTCTTTGTAGTCCTCAGTATAAGATAGAGAGTATCAAAATACTCACTAATGCCACTTTCGCTAGCGCAAGCAGGTCCCACCATAGGCCAGTAGTAAGTAGCTGATGTTGGAGAAATCTCTTGTCCCTTTGACTTTTTGGAAGAGATTCTTCATCCTTCATCAGTTCATTTTCTTCCATTGGATAATTTCAAGCACATGTTACTGGAGCTGATACTCGAGGATGTAGATTTTGAGCTATTCGAATATCGAAACTCGAACCTCGCACAGTAAGACCAGCGGGTGTAAGCCTGTGACAACGAGGTGATGACTCATGCACTACCGACCGCGTGGCTTTAAGCGCGCGTCTAACCTCTTAACTTCGGCCTCCGTGCAATCCATAGTAGGTTAAACACTGAATATTTTCGAATTTCCGGAGATTTCCATAGCTCCTGATGTTGCTTTCTCGGACTCTTGGGCCAGGCTGGCAGAAGAGACTCACAGCTCTCCTAGAGTGCTAGTCACTGCTTCTCAACACGTTGCAAATCTCCAAGCGATACGCACGCGGCCCGCAGACTTAGTGCTTATACTTTGCAGAACGTGTTCTCAATGCTATTACTAGCCCAAAGAAGATATATGCTCTGTACGGCTGCTTTCATGCCCGGTCCAGTGTAAGTTCAGATTAAAGCTCTTCCACGACAATCCGAGCGCCACTGTCGCCTCTGTTATGTTCTGTCTACACCGAATCTCCACCACGCGAACCTGAGGGCGGGTATGTGTCGAGATCCCGGAAAGTAGCTCACTTTCTTTAATTTCCGACGACGCTATCGACAAACTAGGTGCTATTTCAAGCTTTTTTCGGTATAGCATCGCACGCCAAGAGGACGTAGATGGCCTAGCATTGGTACCCTATTTCACTGGAGCAGCCCTACGAACTATCCCTGGGCTCGGAGGAGGTGAATTACATATCACCGTAACTTACCTGCTCCAAATCTCAGGCTAGCAAAAGCGTTCTCACCCGGAAAAGGTGAGAACCAGCAAGACCAGCAGGATTACAAGACAGACTTTATTCGGCCTCTCGGCCTCTCCACAAAATCGCCTTTCGCTTTGAGCTTGAATACTCAACCCTCAACCCCGAGTCAAACTTGAGCTTGAATCGTCTGCGTCCAATGTCCATTATGCTCAAGACTTTCTAGCACGTATTAGACATGTGACACTACTCGTATATCCAGCTTCCAGGGCCAGTGCTGCAGCATCGTGCCCTTATTCATGGCTAGATGAATTAAGGTCCTGCACATTGTACTTGCGCCTCGAGGCTGGGATGCAGCCGGTACTCAATGACGGTATGTTCTACTGTGAGCAGGTCGTAACCCGGTCTCCACACGGTGACATCTCTACATTACTCGAACCCGCCAACTCTTGACTCTCGTTCAATAGAGTTGGCCACAGCGTGAAAAAAACAAGAAATTTCCTGAAGCTATCTAATATTCTCCGGAGGAGTCTGCATCTTGGTAATCGCTATCAGCCTACGTTCGACACAGTCAACAATCCCCATCCGCACCGTACACCCAGCTTAATGGGTTAGGACCGAACAATACGGATACTATTTTCAATTCACCTTGTTCCTAAAATTGATTCGTCTGGGATATAAAGGCAATCTATCTATGTGCATAAACATCGTCATAGTACGCAATCTCAAAAGCAAATCCAGAATCCAGACCTGTTCCTTCTCCTTCCTTGACGTTTGGCTGTAACCTCGGAACGTGTCCTGAAGTATTTCCAATATATCGTGTAAATAACTGATTAAAACCACAAGAGTCAATACATATCAGAATATGAACAAGCATTCTGTTTAGAATACTCGACGGACACCACGGCGGGATCTTTGTAGCTGCCAACAAATTTAAAGTTCTTGAACATCTGGAGTTTCGAAGCTCATGTGAGAAATCTGCTCAAAAATCCACTACCACTCCCTTTCATCTTGCCGAATATTGAGATGACTTGTTTTTTTCCACGTTTCAGGTCGAAAATTACGTCCAGCATCACTTTCCCATTCCCATGTCTAAGTAGATAAGTTACAAAATTCCGGGACGGGGACGATATCTGTCCTGGGGTAAGGTATGTATACGTATAATACAAGTACAATCCAAAACCTGGGCTATGATACAAAGTAGTAGAACGGCGATTCGATTTCACCGAGGCACAAATCGTAAATAGAATAAATATCAAGAAAGGGTGAAAAGAAAAGGGTGAAGGATCTCGAGAGCGGTGAAGCCTTCTAACCTTGTCCAAATGAACATTTGAGGTCTTCTTGAGAAATAGATAACTTTGCACGTTGCGATAATCCAATATCCAATCAAGTGGCGTGGCTTCGTGATCTGGAGGAGGGAGGTGGGTTGAGGGTTAATACAGAATGAATGAGAGGGGTAAGGCATCACTGTCGGAGGTCGCAAGAAAAAAAGGAAAAAGGCAGGTAGGTAGGTAGTGAGGCGCATTGTAAGTACTGAACTGACGTTAAATCAAGAATAAACGTTAAACGTTAAACCTTTCAACTCGCTGGTAATACAAATTCCCGAAAACGAGCACAAGACGAGGAAAAAGAAAGTTAGTAAAGCGTCTCGCGCGGTCCGCCTCAAAACGAGAAAACGAGGTGAAAAAAAGGATGGTAGACCGATTAAAAGAAGGGCACGGAAGGAAATGAAAGGCTCCGGGGATTCAAAAATGAAATCCGCGCGAAAGTCAGTTAACACTGACCCAAGGGGAGGGGAGGAGAAAGGAAAGGCGAGAAGTCTATATTGAATGATTCAACCGCCTGTGAATACTGGTACCGCGCTTGCGCTTGCGCTTTTGCCGCGTAGATGTCATCGAATGAAGTCGATGACATCGATGCGGAGCCATAGCTAGATTCCACGAAACTAGACATGTCGTCGCCTGGTATGAACATCGAGATTTCCGATGTATCATACTGAGGAAAGTCGCAGGGCGTTGAAGGTGACTGGTAGTCGTACTCGTTCAGATAAGAGCTGGAAAAGTCGTCATACGAGCTTGTAGACTCGAAGGAGGCGGTTGATTGTAAGGAGAGGGAGGAGGATGTGTGGCGAAGACCCGGGGTGGATCGGTATGGTACCATACCAGGATTATATTGTCCTGGCATCGGACTAACAGGATAACATGGCGTTGAAGGGACGCTTATGTTTTGTGCCGACATTGGGGACGATGATCTCGTCCAGTCGCCTGGCATAGAAACCAGTGCGGAAATGTCCGAATACGATGTGTCTATGGAGAGCGATGGGCGCCTTTCGGTCGCCGCAGACGTCGTGTTGAACATACCAAAATCTCGCGCTGCTGATTCGTCAGACAGTGACGAATCGTGCAATGAGGAGTTTGTGGAAGCGGATAACGACTCAAAAGAGAATGTGTTGAGGTCCTGTATGAAAGCGTTTTTAGATTTTTTGAACGGTTAAACGATGGTAGAGAGGCGAAGAAGGAAGCAAAAAATGAAAATTTGACGTACAAATGGAGATTCATTGCCAGACGAGTAGCTGTAGCTGCTTTCCGGCATATTCTGAGAAGAAGGCGGAGGTGATGGCATGTGAAGGGAAGAAGACCGAGCAGCTAAGTATTGTGGAACATCCTCCGGATCGACCAAGGAAGGTAAACCCCCAGGCGACGCAGACCTTGACTGGATATATGTCAAGGATCTGTCGACGCTGGAAGAACGCGACCTACGCTCATAAGGAGAGCGTGTACGGGATGGCGAAGGTACCTCTTCGTTGTCTTCTTCTTTGATAGCAGAAGGAGACGAACGTCGAAATGTTCGCTCGGTGATGGGAGCCTCGAAGCGAGTGACGACTTCTGGGATATGATGCTTGTCGAATTCTTGAATCGCAGCATCTAGTTCTTGGCCCTTCTTCCCTTCCACCAATAGTTCTGCGATTTTTGCACAACGCTTCATATCCTTCGGACCGACTTCTCTAACCTTGCGCTTTTCAGTCCCACCTTTCGCCTTGCAATGAAGCGGTCGAAAGGCGTACTGAGGAAACTTGCGCTTGTGGTCATCAAGAGCTGCTTTAGCCTTGGCATGCCATACCTGCCGCTCGTCCTCGGGGAGATTCTGCCAAGTGAGACCGATAATTTTTGAAAGAGTGCTGTGGTTGGTCTCTACCTCTGTAGATACGTGCTGGCTTTTAATGAACGATGAGCGGAAGAGAATGAAGGCGTTTGGGGGACGAGGAATATGATTTTCCGCTTTCTTCTTGGAGTGGGCCGGCCGACGAGGAGAAGAAGGATCGTTCGCAGAGGGAAAGAGATCAGATTCAGGAGTTTCCCCAGGCGAATCCGAGTCGTTGAAGGTAATGGGCGTAAGGTTTGTCGCAAACGAGATTCCACTGGGAGAAGCAGGTTCAACTGGCATAGTCCAAACCAATTGATTACCTAGATGAAAATTAAGAAATCAACAGTTGCGATGAACGGAATCTGTTTACCATCTGCGCCGCTACGCCGTGAGCCTCTGGATCGTTCAGCGGGCATGATGATACGGGCGCTAGTAGGGGGCGCTTGAAGCGGGCAAAAAAAGGGCAATCGGGCGGGGAATGGGAGGGTTTCGCAGGAAGGAGGACACGAGGAGGGCTGCCGGTCAGTCTTTATACAGTCCATCACCTCGAGGACATTGTCCCAATCATAATCTCCGCCACATTTGTGCAAAAGTTACGTAACATACAGAGAATAAGCACCTTTTTAGGGTAAAACCTCGAATCTAATTCAAATAGCCCAAATTGGCAATTATGGCCCAGGAACTCGACCCATGTTCGGCTGCTTCTCCCGACCGTTCCCGTATCAGCCTATATCTCATCCCATGTTCAAGGTTCTTGAGAACGATAAGCAACGAAGGCTTTTTTTCGCTCAAAAGAACTATTAACATTCTTTGGTGAACATTAACGCAAGATGAACCAGCCAAAATTAATTCTCTGGAGTCTTCATTACTATCATGCAGGTTCGACGGACAACAATCAAACAAAAAATACTCTCATCATTATTTTCACAAGGTACCGGAGTAGTTCTGAACATCTGCTCCTCCGAGCCGGGTACTAAATGTCGCTTTCATTCCGTCCATCTGCTATCGATGGTGAAGGACGCATCTAGTGTAAATCAACCCTGTACAGACTACAGCAATTCATGCAGATCGTCTATTCTTCTTCAAATCGGAGTGAAAACAAGGCCTTCACTTGGTAACTGTTTCGCGCATTACAATTTGACATTTCTAATTTGCGCGAATAAGAAACAACCAGAACATTTAGTAGTGCATATGGTATTTGAACTTATTTGAATCAGAGAATATGGCTTCCATGGCCACAGTGCGAACTGTTTCATCTCATCGCAGTTTGCCAAGTGCGGTATGTTATTATTTACTAGTTCATAAGTAACCGAATAGCTTCAGTTTAAACACATTTCTATACCCCGTAGTACGATGAGACCGGTAAGGCCTTGAGCTTGAGGCCGTGATTCATCACACCGGGACCTGGCACCCATCGCACTGATAGATACTGTGGCGAGACGGTCACTGGTGGGCTTCAATCGTCATGGTGAGCTTATATCTCTCCTTCACGCCTCACGCCTCGGAACTCAGATCTCAGAGGTCCGTGACTATATGGTAGATCCACGATTTCCTGTTTGAGATCATCTAGCGCCTTCTAAGTAGCGCACATAGCACCGCACCACTCCTCCCAACTCGATTAACAGTCCAAATCCGATAAAGTCCCGAATCCCCGCCATAAGCTAACCCTTCTCGCATCGTTCTGCTTTGGTGTTGCGTCGTGCTGCGAACCCAGCCCCAAAGGCACAAGCTCAAGTCCCCACACGTTCATGGGTGCGATACTCGTATGATATCATGATGCGACGTTTCCTTATACTTGTTAGGCTGCAGACTATCCTTATCAACCCGAAAGAGCCTATCCTATGTATACACGGAAATCTCCAGAACCACCTAATGATCATGGGTCAGTACTTCAGTACTAAGTATCGTTTTGCCACAAATCTTTCCGAGTCGTTTCATGATCTTTTCTGCTATCCTGATATAGGCATGCTTATAGCCTCAAAATGTTCCAGTCCTTTCCTAGCCTAATGGTTTGATCTTTCGGACCCTGGTACTGAGCTTTTTTTCAATAAGAGTTTCTACCGCAAGTCCAGTACTTCCACAGTGGTCCTATGATCAACGAAAAGACATAGCTACGTATAATATTCTCCTTGCGACATATCATCGTTACTGGGTGTGACAGTTGAACGTCACCTTGCCTCGCCTCGCCTGAAAATCAACGGCAATTTTCGAAATCGAAGACCGAAGTCCCCTAACCTTCCAACCATCGGTTATCGTCGCTTTGATGAATCCCGTCATCAGTGGCGTATCTTTCTCTTTCCGTAGGTTCCCCAGCGTTACCGCCGGTGTGTGCTAAAGGTAAGTAAGTAAATCTATCTGACAGCGCGGAAATGACAACTCATGATCAGAGCCGCCCACTAATTACCTCCCGCTATGCAGATAGATACAGGAAGCGTCAAAATGTCGTGCGACTCATCCCAGCCCCAGAAGATTGAAGAGGTTCCCAACCCTACTCGGGTTTGAGAAAATACTACTTATTGGGTTTGAGGAAGAGTCTCCACTCTTCGGATTCCCGGAAGGAACAATTAACTCCCCCGCTTGTGGGCTATTTCATCACTCATGTTCATCGCGACAATGTCACTGCTATGCTAAGTTCTAACGCATATGCATAATACCTATTACTTTGCGCATAAAGAAGCCAGGAAAACTCAGCGACACTGTCGATCACCACGTTCATGTTGCCTTTTCAAGAGCGAGTTCTATGTCCATAGCTTGCCACTAATCACCGCCCCTCTAATCGCTGTAAATCAACAGGAGAACTGAATACAAATGCTTAGCTTTTTCCCAGTACCTGTGTATTGTATCTACCTAGCCTTCGTATTCGTTAATTCATTTCCTAACTGTATCATGATTTCAGTGATTCCGTTCTAAAATAAAGATCACCATATGCACACAAATCTAGTTATCAAGTTTGGAATTGCATAGAAACGTTCTGTAAAACGTTTGCATCACCCCGTCAGAAGCCGGAAACTGTTTTCTGTCTGCTCCAACGTCGAATCATGATAGTGGATTCGAATAGAAAGAACAAGTGGGTAGTAGGTAATGAGAAGAAGAACGAAATAATTTGGAGTCGGGCCGAGCCGGAACTAATACCAGACCTTCTGGGTGCGTGCAAGTACAACTTTGGGAAATCCATAAGCCTAAGCTCAAGCTGGAGGGAATAAAGTACCAATCCTCCACGCCATCTATTCATTTTCCCCAGCTTTGTCGCTTCTTGTTTTTTCTCACCCTGTCATTCTGGAATAAGAAGAACGGCCGCAGAGTCCAGACTAGAATCTGAGAATTTGGTACGAAAGAAATAAGTAGCTCATCAATGCCCCCATTTTTATATCCTCTCCCAGCGCTCGCTGCAATCCTCGGAGGTGAACGTTCGAACAGCGGCACATGGCTGCAATGAGGAAAAAGGTGGTGTCATAAAAAGCTTGTTATTCATACGTTGGCGACTGCGTACACAGTAGCAGAAACGAGTCGGGGCGGTCTTGCTGGTATACTAGTCGCGACCGGTATCCAGTACTTGAGCATTCAATTAGCAGCATGGCGATACCAGTCGCTCAGCCAAGATGATCTTAATCATATGTCGATGTTCCGAACAAAGGCTTTGACGATTTCTAACGATCTGGGGCGCCACCGAACAGATGGCCTAAGTTTCCAGTTCCTCGAGACACAGCGGAAAATGAGGAGTGTGGAAGTCGGACCATCCCCCTAACTGAGTTGGCAACAGATCGTTGCGTTGTTGTACTACATTTACAGTGGTGGATCAATGACAGTAACAAAGCAGAGACGAGATAACTACCAACTCACTTTCACCACTTGAAACCGCACTCAGTCTAGAAGGATAAAGAGTGAATAAAAGTTCGCTATATATCATCATAACTGGTCCAGGAATATTTACCGATAGTCCAATAGGCTTTAATCAACACAAACTTGAACTCTCACCTACAATGACAATGCTGCTCGGAATCATTTTCCGCTATGAACGGAAACCTTCTGCAGCAATACTTATGCTCGTTCCCCACCATGATACCGGGGACTGGGCGTAAGGGCTTGTGCTCCCCTACTAGTACTCTACAATCTCAGCCCCATTCTGCGGAGAACACGGAGAGCTGGCCAGTGTCCAATTGATGTAGTTTGCTGTGGCAACAATCAAGGAACTCGTTTCAAGTTGAGGCATCCAAGAATGATTTTCTCCGTCCAGGGAATTGCATTCCACAGATGGGTCCATGATATCTGGAAGAAAATGATTAGGTAAAGCGGAAAAAAGCAAGATCACCGCACATATCGAGTTGTAGTTCCAATTTGACAAATCGTTGGTGGTGATTCGCTATAGTACACGTACTGCGAACATTCATAAGCGAGAGAAGTACAGTACACCAAGATTTCGAAGAAAGGGGTGTACATGGAACTTAACCTGTGCCAGCTTCAGGCATATTTAAGCAATACACTTTATGCCAAGGCTATTCGCGCGCGATCCTTCCTTCCTACACATTCATAGAACGAGAAAACATGTTGCTGAGTAAAACCCGACGACGTCGCGTTTGCGAGTCTTGCTCAAGTCTATAACAAAGAGCGATAATACTAGATAATACTTACACCCTTCATCGGACGAGCTCTTTCACGATAAACGGTTTGCAATCTCCCCTCAGGCTTGATCCAAGAGGGAAGTGTTTGTGACACCATTGATAATAAGCTAAAAACAGGAGCTTCGATTGAGGATGGCGAGGAGGAAGCGATAGCGAATCTGAACCGCCCCCTGCATAGCCGATGTGCATGTTTCTGAGAGTAAGGCAGGACAGCTTCGTTCAGTCGCAGTTGAAACGGAGGTATCACGGAGATTAAGATGAAGTTTACGGACTAGAACAAGGATTTCCTACATATTTGTTTTGAAACTTGCCGTAAAGTTTAGGCTCAGGAGGTCCTGAAAAACGCAAGTTAGAAGAGTCAAAGAGTCGTGTTGTTAATACTCGACTGACATCCGCGATATGCAGTCCCCACAGTTGACGAAACAGACATTCGTTGAACACGATCGGCTTGGAGAGAATAAGCTTGTCAATCCTTTCCGAGCATTTTCGTCTTGAAGATTTCGCCTTTCTAAGGCCTCCGGAAATGCAATTTATAGTCAAGCTGTCGCGCTTGCGCAATCTCGGCCCCGTTGATGTCGAGAGCTTTCCCCTATTCTTCGCTTAAACCATCACTCATTCAAGCAGTCCGGATATTTTCAGATCTATCTCCGTCTAGAATGACATATCTTGACTAATTATTGAAGAGTTCTCGGTGCAAAAGGAGGATGTGAGATAGAGAACGGCGTCTTGGAATAAATTCAGCGTGAAGCAAGAGCAGCCAAGGTGCTGCTAATGACTTGTTCAAAGACAAGGGGCTGGAAAAGACGTGAGGCTGGCAATCCCTGGATAATGTTGATAGATCCCGACATGCTGGTGTGGACTGACAGAGTTTGTAAACTTGAATTTAGGATAACAAAAACAAAACTGACAATAAACACTACTGTTAGCTTGTGCTCCAAATCCTGCAATTCGCGGGGAATCGGTGATGGTCAAGAACAAAGGAAGTGGAGAGTATATTAAGTAAGGCGCTCATTCGTTGAAGGCGCTTAATCGGATTGGACTCACGAATTTTGAACATATCGGACAGCTAAGTATCAGAGCAGTTTAACGAAGAACCAGGATCCGAGGAAGGAAGGAAGGAAGGATTTATTTCACGGTATGGTTCAAGAGTTGAACGTTGAACGCCGGATCCAGAGGAACATCAAGGAAACATGAACAAACAACGGATCGGACAACGGAGATAAGCCATCTTATCTATAATATAAAAGAGGCTCTGAGCCAGCGCATGCGGCCTTGCACGCACCTCATATGCCCAGTAGGCCTAGATAGTAGCCTTTGACATGGGGGGTGTGATGGCATAGGCAGTTGTTATGAAGATCCGCTATTATACGGTAGTGCAATAAAAGCGCTATATTTCGCATGGACTTCGATGTAAGATATCTCCTGAGTACCGGAAAGTTAGTACCGAGATCACGCGTATGCGCCTCCCGCCTCGAGTTTTCGCTGCCTCCCGCTCACCTCCAGTTTTCCCGAAGCTTAATATAACATTTACACCACTATAAGCTTTACATACCTCACAGCCATACATGCTTTTATGTACACGATCTTGTACACAACCTTGTACATAAGTAAGCCAAATAATGTAAAGTCGTGGCTCCGCCATACAAATAATTCGTTCCATTGTTCTCCAATAATCGTAAGTGGCTGATGTATGAATAAACTCTCGCTCAACTGTTCAAGCTGCTGTTTGGCTTTGAGAGTGTCTCCGATGAGGCACAAGAGACTACCATCTCATCTTCAATAGATACAGTGAATAACTCATACATTGGATACATATTTTAAGTCTCGAGTAGTAGTGTGCAGTGTATAGCAATTAGTAAGGTTGTCTATGTAGTCTATAGGGCTAAATACTATTTCGTGAATACGCTGAACGATGAAGAGAGCTGTGGATGGAGCGTGGGAACGTACCGGAAGTGTTTGCCGGTGCTTCCGCTCGCTGTTCTAAACAGTGAACACAGGATGAAGACAATTTCTTATCAAGTGCGGACCTCACGGAAGCTCATGAGGATATAGAATCGTTCCTCCTCAAGCAAAAATTACATGCAAATACACGGGGAGTAGCTTGAAACACCCTCTCCTTTGTAAAGGGATGGGGTAAAACTCGTGCTCACCATCTAAAACAACGAGGTCAAGCAAGGAAGACTTGTACTATGGCCTTCAAGCTTGGCCAGTAGGACAGTGTATAATAGCCTTCTATTATCCATTAAATTTGGCCACACTTAAGTGGTGTGACGATCTTGACACGACCTTACTTACATTCATTCGAGTCGTTGTACTGTACATTGATCCTTAAAGACCTATTACACACTTGAAACTGCTAAACTTGTTCAATAACTCTAAGTTTGCCATATTATCTTAATATAGCATACTAAAATCTATCTCCAGTATATCAAGCCCATAGGTAAATTTTTTACTTCTTGAGAACACTGTTTTGTCTCATGAGCACGAGCTGCACTGTATCCCTTTACAAAGGAGAGGTGTTTCAAGCTACTCCCCGTGTATTTGCATGTAATTTTTGCTTGAGGAGGAACGATTCTATATCCTCATGAGCTTCCGTGAGGTCCGCACTTGATAAGAAATTGTCTTCATCCTGTGTTCACTGTTTAGAACAGCGAGCGGAAGCACCGGCAAACACTTCCGGTACGTTCCCACGCTCCATCCACAGCTCTCTTCATCGTTCAGCGTATTCACGAAATAGTATTTAGCCCTATAGACTACATAGACAACCTTACTAATTGCTATACACTGCACACTACTACTCGAGACTTATAATATGTATCCAATGTATGAGTTATTAACTGTATCTATTGAAGATGAGATGGTAGTCTCTTGTGCCTCCGAATCGGAGACATTCTCAAAGCCAAACAGCAGCTTGAACAGTTGAGCGAGAGTTTATTCATACATCAACCACTTATGATTATTGGAGAACAACAGAGAACAATGGAACGAGTTATTTGTATGGCGGAGTCACGACTTTACATGCCCTTATTAGGCTTACTTATGTTACAAGGTCGTGTACAAGGTCGTGTACATAAAATGTATGGCTGTGAGGTTTTTAAAGCTTATAGTGGTGTAAATGTTATATTAAGCTTCCAGGGGGTGAGGAAAAACTGGAGATGAGCGGGAGGCGGCACAAACTCAAGGCGGGAGGCGCATACGCGTGATCTCGGTACTAACTCGGGAGATATCTTACATCAAAGTCCATGCGAAATATAGCGCTTTTATTGCACTACCGTATAATAGCGGATCTTCATAACAACTGCCTATGCCATCACACCCCCCATGTCAAAGGCTACTATCTAGGCCTACTGGGCATATGAGGTGCTTGCACGGGCGAGAAACCCAAACAAGCGGCTGGGCGGGATGGAGCCACTAGATAGACACTGTGTCCGGCTGCTGTGTACAGGTAGTTGCTTCGCAACATGTCGGAGAGAGGGATACGTGAATACGGATACGAATGCGAGAGACGCGATGAGAAGATGACGCTCCCACGCTCTTGGCTGGTCCGCTATCTTATCGAGCAGAAATTTTGCCATCTTGGAAACTTTAGAATCGTTCAATGTACTATATTTTATTAGATTACGCCAATTTGTGCACACAAAATCTCTCTGGGCCAGGTGTATGGTACTTATAATTACTGGATAACATTTCATCAACATCATAGCGCGCATGGGCGACTCGGAAGGCAATGCCCTCTCAAGCTCAAGGATGATTGGCATTACCCGCTAATCAGTATGTCGGCATGAAAACTTAGCCAGAAATCCCGTTCTTGTCCTTACAAGCTGCGTATACAAAAAGGATAAGCAGTTATGTAGTATTATAGTAGAACATTAAGACCAGTACGATAATAGCAATAGGTTCAGTCAATATTCAGACCGCTTTGGATAAGTACAGTGGCAATGATAGAAGCCTGTAAAAGGCCACCTCGAACCGCACTCTGAGTCAACTCAAGAGTAACAGCCCCTACGTTCCGCGAGATCCTACCCAGAAATTCAGAATTGTTCTGAGAGCTTCCGACGGTATAAAGCTGTAGGTATAATTAGCCACTGCTTCGCTCGGAAACACTGGCAGGGGTATGTACCGATATATTATCACCTTCTGGGAGCCACATGAACTCTTGAGAACGAACCAACATAATTCTATAACTGATTAAAGCTTAATATATTGCATGTGTGGGACGAGCAATGCCTACCGTTTGTCCGGGGAGACTCGTAAAAATTCTGAAACATACTGCTTCGAAACCATACCACGTATTTCGACCTTGCATTTGGCTTGATTGCGCCATTCAATCAAGGCGGACCTTCTTCCGTCGAGCGTTTTGAGGAGAGTATATCCAGGCATAGAAGAGTCAGTAACGATCCTGAATTGCGGCGAACCGTTCGGGCCCAGGATGGTGCAATTCGTGACGGTTGGATCAAACCCGGTAAACGTGAAAACCATAGATGGACGATCCTCCACGGGGAGTGGGAAAGGAAGTGCACCGTAAATCGAAGGCAAAGGTTCACTGGTGGTTCTCCCCATTTTTGTGGCTTGGACATTCCATACAGCGTAAGGATTGGCCATTAGTAGCATGCGTATCCTGGGGCTGTAAGGTTCTGGTAATCCAGGTCAGTTAAGCTTTCAAAGCCTCTTATACTGGTTTTTATGTAGGTTCCATCTGAGTATACATTAAAGGGGTTCTAGTACTGACGTGAAATATAAATTGTAAAGATGAGCGTGATTCGGATAACTTGAAGACATGATCGTCTCCACGAGATGGTGTGGGTCCTGGAAGGTTCTCCTTGAATGTACAGTTAATAGAATCCTGTTGTGCTAATTATTATGTAGGAATGTTTTTTTGAGGAAACAAACAACGCAGGTCCCAAGCTGATGCATCAATCCAGCAGAAACAGATATCACTCTAAAAATATCTGACGGCACACTGGTATCCAAAAAGTCAGGAGAAAACAAGAACTTCCTCCTTGAATGTAGAGCATCTTCTATCTTTTGTGGGGCGAAGCCGAAGGTGATAGTAACAGATGGTTTAGATTGAATAGAATGCGAAGACAATTTGTGGTGTCACCCTTACAGTTTGAGGTTGGCAGCAGGAACAGCATCTGCTTTGAAGACCGGCCCGGGAGTCCAACTGGGATGTAAGCTTACACCATGATACTATGGGTCTGTTCGATCATACAACCTCCCCGTCTTAACTTTCAGCCGTTCTAAACCGTCTCCGAATTGACCTGCCATTGACCAGCTTTTCTCATGATCTTTTCCCTGCCCTTGCAAAATGGGTCTACGAAGCGATCAACATATATGAAGCGTTTCCTCTATATGTCCTACTACAATACCAAAAACACTGACTTCTCACTTGCGATATATCCTGCATAGTATGGTAAACCCTTGGTAAAGCTGCCCATGCACTTAAGACAACGCTCTACAGCAGCTCCCACCGGGAGACTGCGAGCGAGTCGTCGTTTGTTCGGTGTCTGCCATGGGCCCCGCGTCAGCTTACGCTGCCAGAGCCGGCGTTCAGTTCTTCGAACATGCCGTGTAATCAACTTCCTTCCTTCCTTTATTTTAAACATCTTGGAGTGAACTACTAGTCCTAGACTAAGCATCGATGGTAACAGCAGCTCGGAACTGAGTATTAGACGGTATTTTGTTGTCCCGACTCGGATACCACGGCAATATCCCGGTGCATGAGGTACAATCTTAGTTAACCCGCGTCGATAACTTCGTTGATGGTGGTTTTGATCAACGCCTGCATACTTGTTATAACCACGCTCCGTGGCAACTTAGCGGCCTCTTTAAGTTTCAGTCAAAATAGTACTTGAGTGTTAGTTATCGCTAGATTTCGCTCGTGTGCAGAGTGCATGTATTGTCTAGACAGCGTCTCAACATCTATTTACCTCGAGTTGTTAGTACCACTTGGTCTAGTCTTTGTGCATAAGTAGTACATAGTACGACGGACAAGTCGTACTCGACCCTGACTCGGTCAAAATATCAAAGTAACCACAATGTGATACACTCATATACATCGACTTTAAATGTTCCACAGAGACTCGGACCAGCCATCGGACGACTACTACTCAGGGCGCGCGCACACATCCATGCCGCCAATGAGTAGTGTGGGCTACGACTGGTCCTTTAACAGGAGCTCTATACATTTCATCATGATCTGAACCAAAATAATTCCTCGGCGTTGTGGTAGGTCTCTCCCTGGCTATGGCTATCTTCCTCGAAACAGCATCCGTAGAGTATATCAAATTTCCGCCACTGGTAATGCGGGACTCTATGAGAGTATTTTGGTCCCATGGATTGGTGAAGACGGGTCGCAGGTTGTCTTCCGTCATCGGTGGTTGGTTTAGGCGAAGAAAGCGATCCATGATGTAACTATGAAGGAGGGCATAGTAATATGCGGGATCAGGATAGAACGGCTGCCCTAGGCGCTCATTCCCTGAGAAATGTCCGCTGTGGATAGCCTGGAAAGGTTTAGGCGTAAAAGTTGGGGGATCAAGTCGTCGCTCAAAGTGAGAGGCCCCGTATAGCTTGGTTGACCACAACGGGGTACTACCAGACCCCCAATAACAGTTTGATGTGTCTGTTACTTCTGCCCCACCGGGGCTTAGATCGGAATCCCTTGACTGCTCAGGATTTTCGAAGGGATCATCCGCAAAGAAAGAATCAACGAGCCTGGAAATACGGGCCTACGAAAAGATTAGTTGGATCATGTAACGCGGCCTGCTAAGATGACTCACAGCGATATCATCGCCAGTCCCAGTACTAGTCGTTTCCCATTCCCCTTCTGGTAACTCGTCAGATTCATCCTCAAAAGGAGAGAAAGTTCCGCTGTAACGAGGAATGTGAGCAAGCTGGGCCGCCAGTGTTTGCGACGACGATAGCATCGCAGCCGACTGCGTGGTTGTGTTAACGAGTTGTGCCATGTTATCAGTGAGAAGTAGCTCTAAGGTTCGGAAAAGATGAGATGGCGGAGGAAGGCAGCGGGATAACAAATGATTTTATACGATTACAGATTCGTTTCAACTTGACCCTCGTGTGGTTATCAATGACATTGTGGTCACTGTTGCTATAACTGTTACTATATTTGGCAATACCATTGCCAAATATAGTAATAGCCATTGTTTAGCTATACTATCGGCCTTTAATATCAATTCCCATTGTCCACCACATTCGTTGACTTTGGACCTTCAATATCAATTTCTAGAATCCAGATATCGTTCTAGTACACTACATCTACCAGGTTAAATTATCTTAACCCATCATCGCTGGCATCCTGTAACTGGACAGAAAGCAGGCCCTGAGATTCCGGAGCACAAGGGAGAAGTTTGTATCTGTCGTAAAAGTTCAGAATTTGGTACCTGGAAGCTTGAATATTGAAGGCCAGTATTTTTTCAAGAGGAAGTTGCTCACATTCGATGTAATACTAGCGATGCTAGTACCGCTGAGTGGAGGAGATAGGTGCAGCAGAAGTTCTTTTGTCGCACAGCGAGACCGGGAAACAAGTTGAGTCAACTCATGGATAAGACATGCCTCTGACTCTTCTTGCAACTTGTGATGAAGCCGCAAGCACTTAAGAGAAGGAAGTGTCAACCAGGAAAGCATCTGCACCACTTCTCTTCCGTCTCCAACTCCAACATCATCATTTGTGGAAATAAGTGTCATTGAATGAAGTACCGGTAGAGTAAGGAGTGGTGTCTTTTGGCAATTCGCAGACAATCGGCATTCAAGAAGACAAAAAGTCAGGTTACGAAGTCCCAGCAAAGTCCTGAATGACGTCCAGTTGTCAGTCAAAGTGGACAATGAGCGAGAGCTGAAATGCTGAATTTCAGACCATGGTAGCTGGAATATATCTCGTGGAAATGGGATATCGTGAAGGGAAAGGTGCCGAAGATTATAACAGAATTTAAATATCCTGATAACATCCATCAATTGACCGAAGTCATGCATCGCTTGCTGTTTATTTCGATGAGGAGAGTGAATGTGAAGCATTTGCAGCGAATCAACTCGAAGGCGCCCGGCGAGTGCGGATAGAGATGTATATGACGAAAGTGGAATGTTTATTGCAAGGACGTTCCAGCGTGAAGATGTAGATATAAGTTTCAGCAAAATCAATGGGCAGCGTTGAAACCCTATTCCGCAGTGAATATCCACATTAAGGTTGCAGGACTTCGAGCGGGAAATGTGCAAATCAAGAAGGAATAGCATATAAGCCTCGTTGCTTTGTGAGCCGGCATTTCGGATTTTGATGTACACCCAGAGAAGAGGAGAAGACAGAGCGATCTGTCGCCACATATGACACACCTGCCCCAATACCCAAGGAGCGCGACGGGTGTCTAGAGTTGAACTATCTTCAAGTGAATCTAGTACAACACAAACGCTGAAAATCTCTGTGAGAATATCGCAATCAAGGATGTGGACAGTACGCAATGACTCGAGACTAGACAACGGCGGTCGCTATCGACAACAGGGTCAGTATACGATATGTAGTAGGCGCGTTAAGACTTCCATACCATGTCCGAAACCAAGAGACACAGAGAGAGAGAACTGTAAGGCTAAATCCGCACTCAACTACTCCGCAGAGACAGTGACGTGAATTTTAATTTGAGCAGATACGTACAAAACTGAGAGGCAAAAAGCAGGGAAGGAATTATATGGTTAAATCCACGCTTAAATAGTCTGCAGGGGCAGAACTATGTAGAACGGAGGTAAACAGCGGGACCTTTTTTCGCCCCAATGAATATCAAGGCGTGTAACTCATCGGATCTGAAGCGAGCTGTTATCGGACCTTGGGCTTAACCTTAAATACTGGATTAGAGGATACATCAAGATACATTCGCTTTGAAAAAAGGGTCTTTACTGGTCATCAAGTACGTTTACAAACCGTTCCACTCAAAGCCTGCTTTTAACTCAAGTCTACCTTCAAGGGAAAGATTTTCGCTGCTGACTCCAACGTGAACGCCATAGACACCTTTCTCGACCACCCAGCTGTTGATTTTGTCATCCCAGTATGACACCGCGTATTTGTCCAGTGAGATTTCGAGGTCTTTGCTCTTTCCGGGTTGCAAATTCTGTACTTTGTGGAATGCTTTAAGCTGCAAAGCAGGGTGTGTATATTCCGGGGTGGAAGGAAGAGTTACGTAGACCTGAACAACTTCCGATCCTGGAATGGATCCTGTATTGGTGATGGTGACAGTCGCAGTAAAGTTACATTCAACATCGCTGATGGAAGGCTCGGAAAGCTTTAGTGACGACACCGAAAATGTCGTATACGAGAGTCCATGGCTGTAGTTTCATAAGTTTCGATCGAATAGCAATAAGGAGGCAAGACGTACCCGAAGGCAAACTGTGGGGCAATATGGCGATGTTGGTAGTGCTTGTACCCCTACGGACGCTATAAATGTTATATTCATTCAAGTGCCATCCGGTTTACGCACCACGTAAAGATCTTCTGCGTACCGAACCTAGCATCGAAGTATAAGTAAGCGGTGGTAGATTGTGCAAACCTTCAATGCTAACCTTGCCGTTCTCAGAGTGGAAATGGCCATAGGAAGGAACGTCCTCGAGCGTCTTGGGGAACGTCATGCTCATCTTACCAGATGGATTGTGCTTTCCTAATACAGCGTCCGCGATTGCATCACCAGTTGCATTGCCTAGATACCATGCATGCAAGATACTGGGGACCTCGTCTGCCCAGGGCATTGTGATCGCTGATCCCTAAGTTAACATTAACATTAGCATTGAACTATGAAACGAAGGAAAGATTTACGGATTGCGTTACAACCACAGTCTTCTTGTTGCTCGCCGCAACCTTGGAAATCAGTTCGTCTGTTCTTCCAGGAAGAGCAAGAGTAGATCGGTCATATCCTTCGGTTTCCCAGTCTGCATTCAAACCCACGACGGCGATGACTGCGTCGGCCTCTTTCGCCACGGATACAGCCCGATCCATGAGTTTGTCGAAGTCTTCAACCGTATCTCCTCCCAGCTGAACCGCAGGATTACTACAAGAGGTTAGCTTATATCGCAGACTAGGAATCTTGAGCATTACCTGTCCATAATGACTTCATCTTCGTCCCCATCTGCAGGCCCACGGACATTACAGAACTCAACAACAACCTCGTGCTTCACGTTGGCTTTCAGTGTGAAAACACCCCGCTCTTCTAGGGTTCCGCTGTTGAAAAATGACTCTCCTCGTCGCTGACGAGTCCAATTGTCAATAACTAGTTGTCCGTCGACGAAAAGCTAGAAAGATTGAGCAAAGGAATCTATAGAGATCATCGAGAACGTACTTTCGCCCTGCCTGCAACCATTAGACCAAACTCGAAAGGGGTATCAACCTCCCTCGGTTTCAGGAATCCACGTAACTGCAATGTCCACCTCTTTGTCAACTCTTTGGGGTAAGAGGTACTGATGAATATCCGAGTTTCGTCTATCAAACGCGAGCTTAATGGTTTGTCGGCTCGTGTCATGCTCTCATCGCTCAGATGGGGATACCACGATCCAATCCATCCAGGTTTACCGTCCTCGGTAACCAGTTCTTGCTCGAGGGTAGGCATTGTCATGTAAGCTGGAGAGCATGTTCAGTACGAGGAGATCAAGGAGCTGGGTAAACTCACATCTCGCCCCTTCACAGTAGGTGACCTCAACATCACTTCCATGTTCTTCTCGCAAGGCGTTGACGATACCTTCATATGGGGAAATAAAGTAGGATGGCTTCAACGCAGCCGATCCACCACCAGATAGAACTCGGGCTTTAGCATTGCCGCCAATGATAGCGATCTTCTTCAGCCCTTGTAACTTGGGTTTAAGCGGAAGTATGCCGCCATCGTTTTTGAGCAGTACAATTGATTCTGCAGCAACTTTGCGCATGAGGATCTTGTCGTCGTCAGTTTCGACGGTCCTTTCTTCGCCATCCCCGTCGATAACCTGACCAGCCATTGAGAAAACACTGAAGCACGGAAAACGAGTTGTCGACACACCTCTGGGCATTCTTGGCAACATTTCTGAACAAATTCGAGAACCTTTCTAGCCCTGGCTTTCACCGTTCGAAGAGTGATCTTGCGAGATTGGATTGAACGTTTCACCAAGTCCAACGTCCTCCATTTGTTCGTTCCGGGCATCTCAAGGTCGAGGCCAGCGTTGATACTATGATCGATACTGAAGATTCCGAACCTTAATGAGATATAAGCACTACTATCGTTGTCAAATTACTGAATATGCGTACCAATCGCTCATGATCTGAACCAGTGACTTTTAGCGTGCAGACATATACATGAATCAATCCACTAACCATTCCGTTAAACTTCCATTCGTCGCGGAGAATTTTCTGGATAATCAGAGGATTTTCAGATACGTGTGTTCCATTGACTCTGTTGTAACTACAGCAGCTCATCAGTTAAAGCCTCAACGGAAAAGCAACACTTACGCTGTCATGTAACTCCACGGCTGGGCGTACTTTTGCGCAAGCATGAAGGGCATGAGATAAATTTCTCGCAAAGCACGGTCACTCATGATACTATCGTAGGCCATACGATCGTTCTCCTTGTCATTTCCACTAACCAGAGTTCAGAAGAGAAGAACGTATTTTGAAACAGAATGATGCTCACACAAAGTGCTTGATAGTCGTTGCAATGCCTCCGCTCTGAACACCTTTGACATAGGCAGCAGCTATCATGCCCGAGAGATGAGGGTCTTCCGAGAAACTCTCGAAACTCTGATAATTATTCCAATTAGACAACCAATATTTGAATCGAGAAAAAAAATAGAGAATTTCACCCTGCCACCTAGAGGATTCTGTGATTACAGGTTAATATGCTGGGTTCGTTCATCAACAAACACGACCTACGCGTTGAATGTTGCAGGTAGGAGCCAAAGCGACCGCCGCTCCGCGGAGCTTGGCTTCAGGAGCAAGGAGCTTGAGGCCAACGGTCTCGACAAGTTCAGTATTCCAGGTTGCGCCGAGAGCAGTAGCCGACTAATTACATCGATGATAAGCTTTAGGGAATGAGGATAGACAAAGTTCGAGACCCACAGGAAGACATTTAGCAGGAGTGCCCATGAAAAAGTGGTTTCCTCGAATGCCATTGGGTCCATCAGAGACCTAAATGAGTACATTAGATGAAAAGCCAAGCCCAAGACTGAAGATGACGCGCCTTTACAGCTGGTACGCCTAATCGTTCAATGCCATGTGTATGCCAAAAACCAACACCAGCGATCAACAAAATCGCTTCTTCTTCGGTTAACTGCTGAACAATCTCATCGATATTGGCTTTTGCGAAATCCGAAGGCGCCATAAGGGAAGAAAGAAAAAGTGGAAACAGTAATCATAGGTCGTCGTGGATCAAGTTAAGGAAATGAATATTTCCGAGGTTTCGCCGAAGATGAACTTCGGATCCATATATACTCCTCCTGCCTGCCAGCAAAACGAGTCAGCTGGCCTCGGAAAACCGAAAGTCCACGCAGGTACACGCGAAGGTTTGTTTCATATTGAGTCGCGCCGCAATAAGTAATATAAAAACTAAGCTATCGTCTACTCGAGATATCACTAATTACATCCACTTCCACCACATATACCAAGAACGATTTGTCACTAAGTAGTTTCCTACTGCTTCAATAGGCACACTAGCCTGACCGGGCTACCTAGGCACTGGTAGTAGTGCCGGTGGAAGCGCTAACAGCGGCATTGAAAGCACTACCGACTGATGAAGGGAACTCGAGCTATCCCAGTTGTTTCCACTAGGAACGATAAGACTTTGACCAGCGTCACTTCCAGAGAAACCAAAGTCAGACTGAAGAAAGTGGGCATTAGAAGCGTATCCATGCGGTCGAATCGAGTGACTTACGGTGGAAAGAGAACCGTCAGAATTGTAGAAGTTTCCAAAGTTGCTAACAATGTTGGAGTCATATCCAACTTGGCGGCCAGAAGTACGGAGCAGATCGGAGGAGAACTGGCTGCAGGAAGAAACGAATTGCTGGAAGACTGAACGATAATGAAATCAGTATCAATACTGTCAAAGAACTGTCTACTTGTACGCACCAACTGTTTGAGTTTCAACTTCGCAGATCTGTTCTGTAATGATCCTAAATACGAATATGAGGGGTTTACAGTGGAGATGAATGATCGAGGCTTACTGTCTAGCCATTTCCTGCAGCACAAGGAGTCTCTGCTGGACGATCTCGATGCTGAGGGATTGGCAAACAACCTCTTCTTGTTGCTCGACTACGACCTGACTGCTGACCACCCCTGAAAAGTTGTCTTCGCCGTAGAAGTTATCGAAACCGTCGAAGCTGGAAATACCACCCCAGTTATCAAAAGATTGATAGCGACGAGCTGAGAGTGCGAGTGAGTTTTCAAGATCGCTGAATGAAAACACGTTATATTCACCTAAGCTCTGAGTCTTGGGGTTGAAAGGCGCAGCGATAGCACTACCGGCCAAAGCGGAGATGGAAAGCAAAGGAAGGGCAAATTTGGCAAACATGATGATTCAAGTGAGTTACTGCATAAAGTTAGTGATAAGCACACCATTATCGAGGACGCCCATACCTGTTGACGTGGGTGTAAAGATAGTGATAGAGCGGACGAAGTGAAAGAGCGCCGGGCTAGAAGAAAACCAAGGGATTGAAAGAGAACGAAAAGTTAATGGGATGGTCTTCGATGTGGATTTGACCAGCTTAAATAGGTTTTCAAGCGTCAATATCCCAACGAGAATTTGGCATAGGCACAAGACATCTGAAAGACGGGTGAAGTAATGATCGTGGAATTGCGCTGAGTTGTAGATGCTCTATGTAGATCAGGATGCGAAAGTCGGGTTTCCACCAGGAAACAGCGGCAGCATCGCACTGGAAATGGGGAAATCGGTCATGTCCATGTGGATTAAGACGTATGAAAGGCAAACTAGTGCGTTCTAAGAAAAAGCTGCGTCCGTGACGTGTCCGAAGTAGGTAGCGCTGGCAGTAAGTTGTCAGTCAAATGTTGATATGTACAGTTGGATGCCAAAGACAGGATTATCGGGAGATTGCCGAGTCCGTGAAGTTGAATCATAGCCCCTCAGGGTATGCGAGAGCTTCTCGGATCGCCAGGTTTCTATCAATTCTTATTCAACAGCTCGTTATTTAGATTTGATATATTACTCACCTCTGCTTGAACTGTGCAATAAGGGATTGAGGAGAGGGAAGGTCCCCTGGGAGATGAAGTCTGAAATACCACAATCATAATGTTCATCAGCTTCAACCACAGGCTATGTGACGGTCCAAACATTTACGAACTTGTCGGTTTTCGACATTGTTGTTGCCTCGATTATATACATTTTGTCATTGTGTTTGTTCTCAGCCGCTGCACCAGGCGCTTCTTCGGATTTAACACCCTTCACAGCGAGTGTTCGAGAAGTGCTTGTCACTGTAACCGAGGCGTTTTCATTGTATTCCAGTAACAGGACCTGTTCATCGGGATGCTGCGGAAGTAAAGCCAGTGGTGAGTCGTCCGCATACTGATACTGGATAATAGGGTGCCCTAGAGAAGCAGGCTGGGTAGAGAAAAGAATATAGTATGGCGGGTCCATCATGTCGCGCAGAGAAACAGTTTCGGCGCCAATTAGTAATTCATCATGCCAAGATTAGCACTAAGCGCCTTATCATAATCTAATCAAAGTTGTGAAATCCCGTTTTAGGTGGCGAGCCAACTCCAAGCCGTGGTTTCCCGGCTTATGATGAGACTACAGATTAAGAAGATCCCACAAGATTGAACATTGAGACTCGACTCCTACTACGTGTCTGAAAATAGTTGACAAGGTGGCAAACGAATCCTAATCCGAAGTACATAGCTCAAAGGGGGTTCGGAATACGGGTACCTTCATTCTATCTCCACCATTATCTTGGAGTTTTTTCGCTCTCAAAGGTGTTTCTATATAGTTTTTAAGCCTCATGGGAATGATATTCACGCAAAATTAAACAAAATTTGTAAATTATCTTCCCCGCGCGATCCTACAAATCTTTGGTCCACTGCCATCAACTTTACATTGCACCATGGCAAGCAAAGATAGCTAATCTACTGTATGTCCGAAATATCATAAACCAAACCCACTTCTATTGAATAAACCAGAACGACTCCGTTGACTAGGCCATTTAAGAGCTAGCGCTAGTGCTGTTGGAGGAGCTGTCAGTTGCGCTGCTGCTATCGGAGGTGATAACAGGGGTAGCGACAGTGCTGTTGGAAGAGCTGTCTGTTGCGCTGCTGCTATCAGAGGTAAGAACGGGCGTAGCAGCAGCAACAGTGCTGTTGGAAGCGACAGCGGGGAGGGTGCTGTTGTCGGCGCTAACAGACGTAATAGGCGTAACAGGCGTTACAGGTGTAGCAGGTGCAGCAGGTGTAATAGGCATGCTACTGGAGGCGCTAAGAGCGGCACTGTAAGCATTACCGCACGATGAAGGAGAAGTCGTGCTGTCCCAGTTGTTTCCAGTAGGAACGACAATACTTTGGCCAGCTTCAAGTCCACAGAAACCGAGGTCATCCTGATAGTTGGTGTTAGAAATATACTGACATGGTCAAATCGAACCACTTACGGTAGAGAGAGACCCGTCAGAGTTGACGATGCTTCCGAAGTGGCTGACGATGTTGGAGTCGAATCCAACGTGACGACCGGAAGTACGAAGCAAGTCAGAGGAGAACTGGCTGCAGGAAGAAACGAATTGCTGGAAGACTGAACGAGGATGAAAATCAATATCAACATTAACACAGGGGTGTCCACTCATACGTACCAACGGTTTGGGTTTCGACCTCGCAAATCTGTTCGGTGATGATCCTGAAAATGATTATGAGTGGTCATCGCCTGTCTGAATGCATTGGGACTCACCGTCTGGCCATTTCCTGTAGCACGAGGAGTCTCTGCTGGACAATCTCGATGCTGATGGATTGGCAAACAACCTCTTCTTGTTGCTCGACTACGACCTGGCTGCTGACGAATCCAGAGAAGTTGTCTACGCCGTAGAAGTTATCGAAACCATTGAAACTGGAGATACCGTCGTAGTTATCGAAAGAAAAGTAGCGACGAGCTGCGAGAGAAGGTCAATCTCAAGATCACCAGATGTAAGACCAATATGTTTACCCAGGCTCTGAGTCTTGGGGTTGATAGGTGCAGCAATAACATTACCGGCTAAAGCGGCAACAGAAAGCAAAGCAAGTTTGGTGAACATGATGATCTAACTGTGTTGACTGTAAATGTGTACAAAGTTAGCAATGAGCAACAATATCGAGGACCTGCATTACCTGTTGATGTGGGCGTAAAGATTGTGAGAGAACGAACGAAAGTTGAAAAAAGAGGCTTGAAAGGCAACCTGGCCGAAAGAGAACAAAGATTGAAAGAGAGAACGAATTGATGTCTTTCGATGTGGATTTGACCAGCTTAAATAGTTTTCAAGCATCAGCATTCTCCTTCGGGCGCACCCAAGCGTTTGGACTATCAGTATAGCAAGTCTGCGCCGATATTGAGATGGAGACATATGAAAGACTGATGAAGGAATGCCAATGAGGCGCGAAGGTTTCAAGGCCGATGACATGACAGCCATGTTTGGAAAGATTGACATGTATGAATGGCGAACTCGAGCGTTCCAAGGAAAGGCTGCCTTTCGCGGTCCATCCATAGCAGATAGCGCTGGCGGTAACTTGTCAGTCAAGTTGTTGATATGTGGGATTGGATGTCAAAAAGAGGACTATCGGGAAGTTTCCGAGGAGTTCGCGTGCAGGCCTATTACTTCGGTATCGAAGAGAGCTTCTCGAATAGCCAAATTCCTGTGAAACTCGATTCCAATCTCAGTCTCATTATTAGATTGGAATATACGTTTGAATTAGGAAATAATGGTTAGGCCACGGGAGATGATGAGATCCACAATCATGATGTTCAACAGCTTCAAGAACTAAGGCTATGTGACTGTCTATCAGGCTGCGGTGCTTCAGCACCTTTCAGCACCCACTGGCAGCGCTCAGATTTAACACGCGACATGACGAGTGTGCTTGAAGTACCAGTGTGACTGATGCATTTTGAAGTTCGTATTCCAGTAATCAGGGTCTATTCATCGGAACGTGGAAGGAGGAGAGCCAGCGCTGAGTTGTCGGCATGTTGATGCTAAATAGTGGTCCTAAAGGCTGAGCGCTGAGCAAAGAAGAGTCAAAGCAAAATTAAGAAGAAAACAAGAATAAAAGCGTGCACGGCGCTGGGCGTCAACTTCGAAAACGCATGATTCAAGTATGACTTAGTTCCTAAGTCACCACCACCACCACCAGTTCTGGTTAGTGATCATCATCGCATCTTCGAACCCTTAAAAGCTTAATATCTAGCAGTACCAAACCAACCTCAGTTTCCAAGCCAATACCACTCACTTTAACAGCCAGAGCGCCCTGACCGGTGCTCAATGCCGATAACTTGACACAATCCCGAACAAACTCGCCGGTCACAGCCCCGCCTAGCCACAATAGGTCATGCCAGACCCTGAGCTTCTAGTACACTATTCGAAGCTCTACCGGCCATTTCTTGCACTGAAAAGGCTAAGAGCCACTCCGAAACATATCAGGTCGTTCGAGATCTGGAGCCTATATACAGCGATTGCTTCACCATCAAGCCTTGGCCTAGGTGTTGCGACCATTATGGGTTTAGCAAGTTTGGAAGAATACACAATGCGTTCAAAATCGTCACCTTACCTTGGCCTAATTCTATTCGGTGCCCAGCCTCTTTCACAACGTTCCCCAACATCCATGACCGTTCTTCCTATGTTTCAAAGTGAACACGAACTCAGCCTGAGCTCGAATACCATGTCGCTCACTCTTTTTCTGGGCCTGGGAACGTGTTGTGTATGGGTCAGTGGGCTGAACGCGAAAGTCATGCTGAGTATGCCTCCAGCCTATTAGCAGGTCTTCCATCTGCCCAACTATATCTACTGTAACCTGGTACACAGCGTGACACCCTGGAATTGGCCTTCGGTAGAAGGTCCAAGCAAGGTCTAGTTTGAGTGAGTTTTTTTTCTTATCTCCTTTTCTCGTATTGGGAGGTGATAACTTCAGAATGCAAGTACTAGGGATTTATACCACGTGCGCCGAACCTGATTGATATGGTCGTGCTTCGCACCTTAAACGTTATCGCGGGCGGTCAAACTCTTGCTAGTGCGACTGCGAAATTTTATTTGAGAACCCACGGTCTTTCCAGGTTGATTGATTTTACTACGCGGCCCCACTCGACTGGAGTTTGGCTAGTGGGACTTGGAGAAAAGTGTCTGAAAGACCTCTCTTTTCTGCACCCCCAAGTAACGCTTCAGTTCGCTTCGACCATCGCACAATTTGAGCACTATTTGAGATCAGTTGCTTTCCACTCGCCTCCACCTTTACTGTCTACTCTCATCCGAGTTAATGGATAATCACTTTGACTGATGAACAAGCTGAAGATTGATGATTGATATCAATATTTTTCTATAGCTTACTACCTCCTATTCATCTCATCAATGCTTGGGCGCAGCAGTGGCAGTGGTCGTTCGATTACGCTTGGACGAAATAAATATATTTCAATGTGCAAGGTCTTCTGAAAAGCTATGTTAATAAATCAATACGCACGATCCCAGTTGCCATCTCTTTAAGTGAAAAATTCCCTACTATTTTTCTGCTGCTTGTATACTTACTGCCGCTCACTTTATTGGATCTCGATGGAAAACTTAGCGGGTCATTCGGTGCTGATTGATTGTACATCCACATCCACACGACCACGTTATGTTCTCAGATCGTAGCAACTGCTCCTATGTAGGTGATATGCTCTGCATTGCACTGGTCCCTCTGTATTAGTTTAATTTTGCTCTGTTTGGACTGAAACTCACTACAGGGTGCTCTGTTAGGGGGAAGTAAAAATTAGCACTACATGCAACCATGAATACAGACATATGAAGACCGTACGGTCCCACGTCGGAAGGAAGGAAGAAACTAAATCACTCAGCATGGTAACTTGCTCTGCTGAGCCGAGGTGAGCCTCAGGTGTTTCATCGAAACACAGGAGCTCTCTGGCAGCTCTACGAGCAGTCACGGGTGTATTAATCACTCTACAGAAGTGCATGGGATATTCAAATATCCCGACTTACGCGGTTCATTAAAAGCATCAAAAACGAGTGAGCATACGGGATTTTAATTAGTTCGCGGCGCTACTAATCCTCTGCTACTTATGTGTACTGCCAAGAGATCCTACTGTCGCATGCTATTGGGAGGGGAGGAGGAATGACTCCAGGAGCGACGTACAGGGCGTCATAAAGAAGATCTGGAAGAGCAACCAAAGGATGCCATATACCCCCCTTGTTGGGAAGGGGAAGTAGAAATTAGCGCTATATGGAATCCGTACGGTCCCTCGTCGGAAAGAAGGAAGGAACTGAATCACTCGGTATGGTAACTTGTTCTGCTGAGCCGAGGTGAGCCTCGGATCTTTCATCGAAACATAGGAGCTCTCTGGTAGCTCTAAGAGCAATCTACAACGGTATTAATCACTCTACAGAAGTGTATATATTATATCCCGACCTACGCGGTTTATTGAAAGTATCAAAAACGAGTGAGTATGAAGGACTGTAATTAGTTCGTGGTGTGTAGTGTAGGAAACCATCTAATCATCTGCTACTTATGCGTACTGAGAGATCGCACTGGCGTATGCTATTGGGACAGGAGGAGGAATGACTCCAGGAGCGACGTACAGGGCGACACAAAGAAGCTCTGGGAGAGCAACCAAAGGATACCACATATCCTCCTTGTTGGAGAGAGTTATGGAACCTATGGTTGCTACCATATAGATCTCTCGTATGATTAGCAGGCCAGCCATGACGGTAAAAATTATCGAGCCATGGGTCGACCCAATAGAGTCCCCGAGATTTTGGGCATGGAGGATAGGATTCTCTGGAAGGTTGTTAAGGAGAGATTTGTGATAAGGATAGTCAATCGCACCTGAACGTTCAGTCCTCACAAGCACAAAAGTCTGATATGCTTGAACCAGGGTGAGGACCAAGAAGACAGCCACACTGGCTCTTCTTAATGCTGTTCCGCTTGAGCTCGGCGAGGATGAGCTACCTGTTGAGTCGGTGATTCCAATTATGCCCATGATCAACGCCGCTACTGCCACCAGGTGAAAAAGTCGGCGGTTACGAGTCAGTAGGTTGAAAGGATTCTCGTATTTCGGAGGAGCACGAGCTTCACAGAGCTCAAGGCTGTCAGAAAAATCAATCAGTCATGCAGGTCACGTATCTCTGTTTGAGTGATTCTTACCGGTCGACAACGAGCCCGTATGCAGCGAAGAGCAATCCAAAAAAGCCAATGGAAAAGAAAACCTCGGCGACAATTAACACGTTCTTGTCTTGTCCAACGTTTTTTGATGCGATAAGGACCACCCGAAGGATGAAAGCAGTCAGTCGCACTAGTAAAGATTGATAGTATATATCAGTTCCGACCTATTACTTGGAAGAATCATAACACTCACTTGAACAAAACAGAGTTAGCGTCGAGATGACATATGTACGTCTCGTCAGAAGTTTTGGGATAAACCAGATACAGAGAGGAAGGTAACACAGCGCGAAAATGACTGCTGCTGGTATGGATTTATACCCAATGAGCGCGGCGTAGTTGATGGGAGCGTCCGAGTCAGAACTTGAAGCAGACATATTTGAGTGAGGCAGATATGCTAGAGAACACCCGCTGAAGGCCACATATTTATAGTAAATTCTGGCCTCCAGCGGGAGGTTCTCAACGCACGTTGTTTCTAAGCGTTCAAACACCTACACAGTCCAGGGAAGACGGAAGAACCAGATAAGGTAACCGTTAACCGCTCTACCTTGCGGGCCGGGGCGTAGCGACGAATAAACGCACCGATAGCCATAATACGGTAATTTGTATGCTCTCCTATACTCTTTTGCCTATCTTTAGCTCAAATGGCACTACGTGTTTTGAATGATGGAAAAAATTTTCGGCAGCTTGCAACTTACGCTGGTATCAAGACAAGAAGTCCTGTGAGAGGACCCGAGTCTCTGAGTAGCGACCAATTCCGGATTTGGAGTCGTAGGAGTAGCTTTGACCAGCGTCGGTGTCTTCATCTGAGAAACTGATCCGTTGCTTGGGCACCGGCGGACAGAACAGCAGGTAATATGGTTTCCATTACCATTAAGACATACATAAGAAGGAAGCGCGCGTATTGAACGACCGATTCCTAGATAGAAACACTGGGTCCAACGCAGAAACAAATCATAAAGAGGGTACTAAGGTCCGCACATCGAGAAGGTGAGTGCGACGAAGAAGGTACATATACCCTAGAGTAATTCATTACCTCGACTACTACTTGGTGTACATAGGCAGATCCGTCGTCTCAGTTACTTTTGGAGGAACTTTTGGAGGAATCACTCCGGGAATAGCATAGACCAGGACACAGATAAGCTCCGGAACCGCGACAAGAGGATACCAAAAGTGCTCGTTGTTGGCCTTCGAGAATTGATTTAACGTGGCGACGGAGAAAATCTCGCGTATGAGCAGCATCAGCGCAATAACTCCAAAGAGCAAAGGAGCGTGTTTGGCGCCAAATGAGGTCGATGTGTATTTCAGAGAATCTTTATCTAAACGTTGGGAGGTTTGTTAGATTTTTGAGTTTAGCAAGTGGTGGCTGGGGAACATACCTCGGTGTTCGGCTGCGATGAGGACCAAAGTCTGCAAGACTTGTATGATGGTGAGTACCAAGAAGATGATGGCACTAGCTTTTCGTAGATCGGTCCCAACGGTACTTGTTAAGTTCGCGGAGGTTATGTCGATACCAGTGATACCCAAAGCCACGCAAATCACGAGGCAAATGCGGAAAACGCGACGATTTCGAACCAAGTTCAGGATGGTGCCGATGATAGGGATAGGAATATTTGTGTTGTCACATAATTCAAGCCTACGGGGAAACGCGATTAGAATTCGGAGATGGAACAAGAAGTAGCACAACGCACCTGTCCACAACAAGGATATAGGTGCCATAAAGCAGACCAAAGAAACCGACTGAAAAGAGCACTTCTGCACCGATAAAGATACCCTCGTTCTCTCCAACGCTTGAGACACCAGCCGAAATGGCGCGCATTATGAAAGCAGTTAATCGAACTAGATAGGCGTAAGGCTCTTGAAAATGAAAAAAAAAGTATAAACACATACTGAGGCAGAACGAGGTCATTATGAACAATACATATCTTCGCTCGCGTATGATTTTGAACAAGAAGAAGGCAGCAAGAAGCGAATAAACAGCAGCGAATACAGCAGCAGCTGGAACAGAGTTCCAACCGAAGAGTTGTGCATAGTTGATTACGGTCGACATTTGAGAAACGAGCCTTGGGCGCTGCGAGTCTGGGTTGCTGCAGTTCTCCTTGAACGGTGGAGGTAGCTGATCTACAACCACAACAAAAAGAAATATAAAGAAAAATTGACCGCAGCGTTCACACATTATGCCATCACGTCGGCAGAACTAATTTCGCTACCGCTGACCGCAGCAGCGACCGCAGCAATTGTGTACTCGTGGCCCTGCAGCATGGCTTGCCCACTTTCCACAGAACTCGTGGCCCTGTGTAGCACGGTCTGCCCAATTTCCACCGACTCAACGACTCAACAACCTAGTGGCGTTATTCTATCCTAGGAAAGGGATAGAATCGATCATACTGGGGAGGCAGGATCCTTGAACAACTAGCTTACTATCCATATTTAGTAATTTTGACAAAGCTAGTCTTCAATCGGAAAACTCACTGGTAAATATGCGTTTTGTATAGCCATTCGCCAGCGGTGCGGGTGACAGAAAGAGTCAAAGAGATTAATGCGGCCCCCGGTCCGATTTAGCCGAATATTCGATGCCAACTTCAAGTCAAGCCGGCCTAAGTTATCGACACAACGTAAGAATCATTAGGAAGTAGCTTACAGGCACACACGCAGCAAGGCAAATATCTGGAGGACGCAACGCCACTAATTTTTCTAGGTTTTTCTCTGCAGTTTTAACAACCATACTTACTTGATACTTACCCATCTTTCAGCGCTGAGCGTCCTGCTGGCTAATGTCTCCTGGCAGATTTTCTAGCTCTCCTAGATTAAGCTCGCTTGCCGAGGTTGGGCTTGATTATGGGAGACAACTTTTGGGCTTAGCAGTGCTGAAATGATGGGGAGGCGGTATTCTAAAAATCAAACCGAATCATTGTCCTGGTGTTGAGAAGAAACAACCTGGGGGTGCTTACAGAGTCGAGGAACGATGGTACATGGACTGGTTACATAATGAAGCTTCGTGTGGCCATCTCTGGGGAAATTACTGTATCACGCTCTTCAGCTAGATCGACCACCATCTCATAGTGATGCACCTGCATGATATGCTCTTCTTCTTAGTCCCGTGCAAAAGTAAGTATCACTAACTCTTCGCGCCCGTTGTTGACGATATGAACTCCTACTTTCCAAGGACGGGGAGCTCGGGATATTTGACTAGAGATGGTCGCATATTCCTCCTGTAAAATGCCAAAATATGTTCTGCGTAGTCAGGTAGACAGTACCATCACGAGTATCACCTCTATCTACCAAAGTCTCGCCGCTCACCATCAGCATATCCAAACGCTAAATGACTCCATCGCATCCGCTCACGCAGCTCACAATGCCCTGGCGGCACAAGTCGGTGCTGATGCGCTGATGTACAACGCCTAGAGGCCTTAATCAATGGTCTCCAGAACACACAAAACAGCCTAATCTCTCAAGTCAGTGACGCCGAGGAGTGAGAACGGAAGCGGCCTCGCACTGACTTTAGTACAGCAGCTCCGTCGCATCATACCTCATTCCCGCACACGCTCACGCCGTCACCCACTCCCTAGCTCCCTCAGCAGCGTTCGGTACCGATGGATTTTACTCCATCCCCATACTCGTTTACCCCAGCTGCTTTACCGGCTCCACAGCCTACAGTACAGACGGCCGCCCCTTATCGCCAGCCTTCATACCCATACCCAGCCGCTCCGGCTACCTCACTCATTCCTGCTCTGGCACCCACGCCGTATCCCGCTCCAGCCAGCTCATTCGGTCCCACCCCTGTTCCGGCTCCAACGCCGGTCAACTCAGTCGAGCCCTCATTTGTCTCCCTAAGCCCAATCGCCTACAAAGACGTTCCAAAAGGGCAGTGGGATGGGTTAGCTCGAGCCTTCTGTGACAAGCTAACTGGAGGTAGTGGTAAAATCGCTCACCTTAAACGGGGTGTTAAAGGAAAGGGTGAAAGAGACGGGTCCCTCACGTTCACTCTGACTTGGTTAAAAGCTTCAGACGCTCAAGACTTTTTCAAGTTGTAGATTGCAAAACCACCTATTGGATATGAGAATGTCACCATCGTACGGGGTTTTTAAATTAGGCAGTTGATACCTTACTTACGCCGTATACATTTTCGAATCATTCTTCTATTTCCGGTCCCTTCTACGATAATAATGTACATAAATGCCTACCTATTCTTGTTAAAATGTGGAATATAAAAGGAAATGTTTGGCTAAAACTCGACTGCCCTGACTTCGTCTCTGACATAACAAAATACCATATATTTCTTATGCAAGAAACTCACTTAGCCTTACGCCCTGATGAACATGAATGCATATGCCTGCCTAAAGGCTACAAAATGTTTATTATCTCTCGCCCAGCTCCTGAAGATCTCCAACGCCCTTGGGGTGGTGTTATCATAAGCCTTTGTACGTGAGGAACTCCATACCACCCAGATCAAAAGCCTATCTGGTACAGATTAGAGATGTCCACGAGTCCAGATCCAAGTATACTTGGATCCAGAGCGCAAGTACTTGTGGCCTAAAAGGCCTGACTCGTGACCCGCGGCTGACTCGTGGGAAACGGGTCATTGACTCACAAGTATTACTTGCGGGTTTCACAAGTACTTGTGGATCTGCACACTAAACAAGTAGTTACAGCTATATTCACAAGTATTTACCATTATTTACTTGGATACAGTGTATAATGCCATTAAAAACCTGTACTTTACTTGTTACACTAATTTCATACTATGGTATGAAGTAAAAATGTACTGACAGTTAGGCTTTGGGTTGTAGACAGCTCACGGCGATTGAGCGCTAAAATAAGCGCTCAATCGCCGTGAGCTGTCTACAACCTCAAACATATGTGGCAGTACTTGATAAGTACTATAATAAATATGATACTATTAACTACTGTAAGTTTTGATCATCAACAACAAATATATGAGTTCATATTGCTTGCACAAGTCATACAAGTACTTGCAAGTCAACCGAAAATTGCAAATGTCTAACTTGTGACCCGTGGGAAACGGATCCTGGGATCTGCGAGTCGCATACTTGCGGGTTTTCCCACGGATCTTACTTGTGAAGACTTGGACTCGTGGACATCTCTAGTACAGATACCCTTGCATTAAATGTAGACGGAATGATACTGCTCATCTCCTATATACTACCTGAAAACTCCACATCATGGACAGAGTTTACAAACCACCATCCGTTTGATACACTATGTGAAAATCTAACAGCAGTGTCTCATGTCCATGCCTCTCCTGGTCATGACAGATGCAAATGCCCGCATAGGGTCTGAACAAATGATGCCAGAAGCTCCTAGCCGTGCCTCAGGCAACATTACCACACGAGGCAGAGCCCTACTATCACTGGGGAGAGATCTCGATCTCATGGTACTCAATGGCATGCATAGATTTGGTCAAAAAGCTGCTCGATGCACCTCCTTCCAGCCGCGCGGCAGTAGTGTGATTGATTTAGCGATTGTAAATCAAGCAATGTACTCCAACATAATGTCATTTTCAGTAGGTGATCATGAATCTGAATGGTCAGACCATGCTCCCATTGTCATTAAAATAAACTGGACCGCTACATCTGAGTCCTCACTAACAGTCAGAAAACGGAAGCGAACCAGTACACCCTATGAACTTCCAACAGACACAGAACTTGACAGGATGTTTATCAATGTAATCAACTCACATGTAAAAGATAGCGATGATCCCCTAGCAAAAATATACGGCCTCCTACCACGAGACCTATCACCAAATGAAAGCACACTAGCGTTGTATACCAGTGCCACATGGTCAACTCCCCTATCAATAGGAACAGTAGGCATATTCTATGGCCAGAACTCAACCTTCAATACCTCACTCCGAATTCCTGGACCATCATTATCACTCAACCATGCACATACCTATGCTCTATGGATTGCAATACGCGCCTGCCCAGCAAACAGATCACTGATTATATACTCCCCATTGGAGTTTGCAATCAATGCGCTAACCCACAATGCACCACAAAATGCCAAATTAGATTGGTTGTGTGCCAATGGCGACCTCCTACAATCCATTACAGTGCACATTAGGGAACAAATTGCCCTGGTTCACCTCATGCTCACCCCCTCATTGATCACTAAACATTCTCTTCAAGCTCACCAACTGGCCTTGAAGGCACTAACAAATACAAACATCTCTGCATTCACACCAATGCCAAGTCTACCCATTGGGAACCTAAATCTGGTGGCTTGAATAAAATATCCACCAACACACCACCACCACTGCAAAAATCTGATAGTGCAAATAGCACACAATTGCTTGCAGAAGTCAGGTACTGGCAATAAGAGACAAACACAGGCACAACTTCAAGTCTTCTGCCAAAAACTCTGCCCTGTTCTGGAAAAAAATTTATCAGCCTGGCACAGCCAAAATCCCAAAGCTCCCCAGTGTCAGCAAACCAACTCACTTCCACGTTTGAAGCACACATGAACCCCCTTATTCCAACTCCAGCTTCCTTCAATTTGCCCCTGATGGCAGCAAATAAAGTGATTGCGGATGATATTCCTAATATAACCACAGATTCCACCCCGGAACAATTCTTTGACTCACCATTCACCACCAATGACATTAATAACGCAAAGGTTAAGCTTGAAAAACACTCTGCTAAAAGCACCACTGGGATTGATCAAGTTCACTACAAAGAAATAATTGAGATGGACAGTACCAAGTTACTACATCTTATCAATGGATGCAGAGCCAGAAGAGAATGCCCCACTTCTTGGGTGACCAGCATACTTGTGGGAATTCTGAAAAAGGATAAGCCCAGTACAGATCCAACCAGCTACCGAGGAGTTGCTCTTGAGAGCTGTATGCTTAAATTTGTTACGCTCCTCATAATGCATCACTTTACACAATGGGCAGACACTAGAAATATCATCCCCCCCTCCCAAAATGGATTTCGCAAGAAATACCACACAAATAATAACTCTTTTATCCTGCGTGCTGCAATAGAAAAAGCCAGATCAATGGGAAAAACTCTCTGGGTGGCAAGTGTAGACATCTGTAATGCATTTCCATCGGTAGACCAATCAACCCTATGGCGAAAGCTCAGAGATCTAGGTGCTGCTGGTAGATTACTTGACTGGATGCGAATGATCTATGAGCTGATGCGGTACCGAGTTAGACATGAAGGCGAATTTTCCAAAGATGATATCACCTCTGGAATAGGCATCCTCACTGGAGACACAATGTCATCAGAGTTCTGGATAATATTCTTTGGAGACCTCCACATCCCAGTCACAGATGATGACATTATGCTTGCAGGAATTGCACAAGGGGTATTCAAAATCTTAAGGCCAGACATGACCTTATTTTTCGGCCATAAGGAATTTTTAGGCCCCCCCCCCCTCCCCCTGCTCCTTATATAGAAAAATTTTCCCACCCCTAGTAGTCGGCCTCGCCGGCATGTAGTATTTGTCAGCACCGGCACTACCTGGCATGCAATATTGCCAGCAGTGTAGGCATGTTTTGACAATTACCTATCTGTGACATGAAGATTTGAGTGGTATTATAGCTATCAGTTGCACAGTCAACTTTTTTGGCAGCAAGTTCAGAGTCATTGGTACCATGTTCCAAGCCCAATTAAGAAGGAAACTTGGTTTTTGGCCTTTTCTGACTACATTTTAGGCTGGTGACACCCAAATATGTGTTAAAAGGCTACAAAAAGCATTTGTGCATCATTTAATCACCATTAGAACACAGTTATGTAAAGTCAGAACTTTCGGCCATAAGCCAACTTTAGACCCCCCCCCCCCCCCCAAGGTCATGTCAGCGCTTAAATTTTTGAATACCCCTTGGAATTGCAATATCACATCTTGAGCAAGCTGATGATCTTCTGCTACTTCCATTGTCTCCAGAAGGCCTACAGTGTAAAATGAATCTGTTCTACACATACTGTGGTAACAACTTCCTCTTGATAAATGCAATTAAATCTGCAATTGGATATCATGGACCTGCTCCCCAGTCCCACGTCTCATGCCCATATTTTACTTCAATGGTGAGCAAATAAAAATTGTGGATAAATATACATATGTTGGGATGACCTATAGATCTGGTCCCTACAGAAACTTTTTATCTGTGCTTGAGTTACACTACATGGAAAAAGCTAAAAAAGCCCGCAAAATTGGACATGCAGTCCCTACACATAGAGTCAATGATTGGTGCCCTCCCAGCTCATGAGGGAAAAATATTATACACAGGATGCATTGATCCCCATTTAATTTATGGCTGCGAAGTTGCAATGGACACTAGCAAGGCACTCACAGACCACCTTGTAGGAGTCCAACTGGCATTCTTTTGTAGACTGTTAGGACTATCAAAAACCTCCATTAAGGTGTCAATATATACAGAAACAGGCATTCCTTGAGATACATTGACTGAGTCTATACTTGGAATCAAGTATCGAGTTTGACGGGGATCTGCCTGTGATTTGGTCAGTCCCTACTCGTCTCTGGGAGGTATCTCTGAGGTACTGAAGTAGTGGTGGTGGTTGGGAAGAAAGAGATCTCTGTTGTCTCAGTATGAGTACGTAGATTATATACTGTAAAGATACTTAGATAATATGACAAGTTTCGTGTGTAGATGTGCATGAAGCTCGACATCCTCCAATTCAACTTAGACAACTAGAACTGGCACTCAGTGCATTACAATGCTTCCTGGACCGCACTCCTGACATGTTTGTCAGAGCTGCATTATATGAAAGCATTGCACTTAACACTGCAGGTAAAAAATCTTGGTTTGGGGACTTAAAGGAAGTTATCAGTACATGGTTACCTAACTACAAACTTCCTTCCAATGAATCCCTAACCATTGCCACTGATGGAACAATACCTGGGAAATTTGATAAAGCTATAACAAGCAGTACTAATACTTGGATTCAGGATGAACTAGAGCGCGTCAAAAAGCGATCTTACCTTATTCAACTGCGAAAATAAACCTACAGCTAATGGTGAGACCAAATACCGTGATAGCTGTCTGTGGACATACTTAAAAGATATTGACAATAGTCAACACCAAAAAGCCATGACTTGGCTCATTGCTGGAGATCACTCCCTGGCTGTGGTAAGACTCACATGGACTGACAACCATTGCACACATGTACCTCACGATGAACGCTTATGCAGATTCTGCAAACTATGGGTTGAAACACCTGAACATGCACTCCTAGAATGCACGCATGCCTGTAACGGCCCGTAGTCCGGCTGTTGATAGATCCTCAGGGTTAGGTGTTAACCCGGCTACTCTGGGCATTAGTCCCTAGAAAACACTACGGTAACATGGGACTATAGTGTAGTAGTTAGCACGGCAGGCGCGGGTGCGAGCCCCGCTAGTTCCATTTTTCCGCGAGGTCAATGGATCGACCCACGGAAGTGTTACAATGCCCCTCTGGTTGTTCACCGGCATACATTCTTTAATAACTTCTACAACTTATGCCCTGATGCTGTTAAATACACAGCAAACAAAAATAAAGCGGCATATGTAAGCTATCTTGTCTCCTGTCAAATTTCTTTTTCAATTGTTGCAAAATGGATATTTGACGTTCTAAAAATATATGATTCAACCCCACTATACGTTCCCACTCAATATATGCAAAAGCCATGAAGATAATAAAATATATTTAAAATTGTAAAATAAGTATGTACAATGCCTGTACTGTAAGTAATTGGTGGCTGTCGCCAGCCAGGGATCTACAGCAGCAGTTTCGGAGCTAGTTGCGAGCTTGTCCCTGTCTGACAGCAGTCAGCCCAAAGACCATGGGAGCTTTGGCTGCCCCGGTGTTCAGATCTTGGACCATGCCGAGTAATTCACTTCCTTCCTTCTTTCCTTGGTATTTCCAACACTAACTGTAAATGACGTGGTCTTATTGGGTGTCCAAAGACAAGCATCAGGCTATATGGGGCTCTCTTGGTATGTCAATGTAGAGTACAAATACCGTCGATACAGGTATGCTTGCGGCTAGTACTTACAATACCTTGCCAAATAATTGTTGTAGATTTGAGTCTGTACTGGAACATTCTAGAAGGTATTGTAGGTAGTATAAATACTGTAGAGGTCCTGGGGGAGACCCAGACAATTGTACTAAAGGTCTAACAACCGAGTGCACAAGTGTACCAGATCACTTAATCCACAACAATAATCACTGTAATTGTTTGGTGAGAATCATTGGGGTTAATAATTACAAGGAGACAACTAATAAATAAGATAGTACATAGAAACTTTGCATGAGTAGATAGCAGAGGAATGGTTACAGGGAACGGTTACAGAGAGAGGATATAAAAATGACAAACAAACATTTGTTAGTACTACATAGGGATTTTCCCTACAGGCTACAATTAGTGATGTGCTGGCTAGGGCTCTGAGCCGTTGGGCCCTCTGAGCCGGCCCTATTTGAGCTGGGCCTGGCCCCAGCCATCTCTAGGGCTCAGGGGGGCTCAGGGCCCGGCTCAGATTTTTGAAAGCCCTGAGCCGGCGGCTGGGGCCGGGGCTCAGGGCGCTTATTTATCGAGGCAAATTCCGCGAAAATACAAGGCTGTATGAACAGATTTATGCATAGTATTTACACCTCAAATATATAATTTGTGAGGTTACATTGTCTACCCCTTTTTACTGCAGAAACAGTCATTGTCATCATGTTTGACACTGCGTAAGTTTGCAAACTGACTCACCATTGGTGTGCAGAACAGCCCTCCTTAGTGAATATGGGTTTCCTCCATTGAAGGTTGTGTATTTTAGACCAGAAAGTAGTCAAAGTGCAATGTATTTTAATTTATTTAAGTATCCTGGGCCAGTTTTGAATCTGTACCTTGAGCCGGCCCCCAGCCGGGCCCTAGCCGTCATGTAGGGCCCGGCTCAGGATTTTGGTAGGCCCTGGCCGTAGCCAGGGCTTCTGAGCCAGGCCCCAGCTGGCACATCACTAGCTACAATTCAATCAAAACCTCCCCTCTTCCTTGTGCTCAGTGCTATTTGCGTTGCTGTGGATGACGTAGGCTTCCACCTTCTCGTAGAAACCATCTACGCCGTCTGAAAGGTCGACAAGTTCTCATCCGGCATAGATCTGGGCTGCGCCTGGACCATCCCCTCTTGCACCGTCTCGTTTGGTGCCAAACGGCTCTCTTCGTCAGCCGCAATTAATATAGGAACGACTGAGGTTAATGAGCTACTTTCAGACTTTGGTATGAGGCTAGCCTCAAGGTATTAGGCAACACGCCACTTGCGGAAGTGATGATGGATAGCAGCAAAGATCATGGCAAAGATCACAAAGACACCAACAATTCCCATCTCAAGAATTATGATGCTCTGTTGATACAAAATGTGGAATTAAAAATTGACGGTCAAATTTTCTCTCTGTTCAAACACAATGTTGAAGGAAGTACTTCGGGCCTAGGAGTCTTGCCCCTGCCTTTCTGCTTCCAGAGTAGGTGGGATGTGTTCCGTATCTTATTTTGTTTATCCTCCCGTTAGGTCATTGATTACCCCTCTCTCTGTTACTTATTAATCCTACATCTTCATTTATCCAAGTGCCTAGCTATGGCTTGGCAGTTTTGAGTACTTAGTTATATACAGGACCTATCATCCTTTCTCCCTCAGTCGTTTGTATGTTCTCGTCACCGTCTTTCAAATTTAATGTAATTGTATGTTATTGGAAAAGCAATTGTGTTTCTCTATATTGTCTAGGTCAGTGAAGCCTAAAGTAAAAATTATATTTGAGAACGGCGGGCATGTCTGAGCATCGAGCGGGGTGTTGACCTCAACACGGAAGAAACATCTGACAGCAGCTGACAGCATGCACGTTTACACGGAGCGCTCAATCGGCTGAACTGAGTAATACTTACAAATGTTTGATGGCTTTTTTATATGGTGGCAATACCTGGCAAAATCCCAACAAAATCTAGACTTGTGTTGCCGAACAGGCCCTTATTTCCCCTCCAGGAAGCTGCCTGGAGTGCATTGCCGAGCTCTCCCCCTTTGGCATTTACATCTGCATTGTGCTCCAGAAGCACCTGGACAATATCTTTTTCTCCCTTGCAGGAAGCTGCCTGGAGTGCACTCCCATACTTCCCCCCTTTGGCATTTACATCTGCATTGTGCTTCAGAAGCAACTGGACAATATTCTTGTTTCTCTCACTAGAAGCTGTATGGAGTGGATTCCCATAGTAGCCCTCTTGGGCATTTACATCTGCCTTATGCTCCAGAAGCAGCTGGACAATATCCTCATTTCCCTCACAGGAAGCTGCCTGGAGTGCATTCCCATACTCTCCCCCTTGGGCATTTACATCTGCCTTATGCTCCAGAAGCAGCTGGACAATATCTTTGTTTCCCCTCCATGCAGCTGCCTGGAGTGCATTCCCATAGTATCCCCCTTGAGCATTTACATCTGCCTTATACTCCAGAAGCAGCTGGACAATATCTTTTTCCCCTTTGCAGGAAGCTGCCTGGAGTGCATTGCCATACTCTCCCTGTTGAGCATTTATATTTGCATTATGCTCCAGAAGCAACTGGACAATATTCTTGTTTCCCTCACTAGAAGCTGCATAGAGTGCATTCCCATAGTATCCCCCTTGGATGTTCACATCTGCTTTATGCACCAGAAGAAGCTGGACAATATCCATGTTTCCCTGACTAGAAGCTGCCTGGAGTGCATTCCCATACTTTCCCCCTTGGGCTTTTACATCTGCATTGTGCTCCAGAAGCAGCTGGACAATATCATTCTTTCCCACCCAGGAGGCTGCCTGGAGCGCATTCCCATACTCTCCTCCTCCTTTGGCATTTACACGTGCATTGTGCCCCAGAAGCAGCTGGACAATATCCTTTTTTCCATCATAGGATGCTGCCTGGAGTGCAGTCCCATGCAGTCCTCCTTGGGCATTTACATCTGCCTTGTGATTGAGAAGAAGCTGGACAAAATCCCAGTGTCCTCTCCTGCAAGCTAGCTGCAGTGGATTTCCATCCTCTCCTCCTTTGCAATTTACATCCACAAGATTTTCCCCCAGTAACTGCTCAGCAATCCTTTCCATATTTAAGCCGGCCATGCAATAGAGTTGGCCTTGTATCCTCCTTGAATCCAAGGCTGGTTGGTAGGCTCCCCTTCTGGAAAACCTTTTCCACCCAAACCTGTGATTTTGAAAACTTTGATTTAGAACATGAATTCTAATCCAATTCACATGAGTTGACTCCTGTCTTTCAACAGTGACATGGCAAGGTCATTGGCAGGCTTGTGTTTAACAATGTCATCACCTAGACTTTTCATATGTGATGGCCAATGCTTTGCAGCATATAATCCTAAAGGAAATGACTTCTTAAACATATCTACTTTCTTAGGTAACATCCCCTCTTTGTTAAACTGCAGCAGATAAATAAGGCATGTTTGACAGATCATGGAATGGGCCAAGTGCTCATTGACTTCAAACACTTTGCGGATATTCACCTCCGCATGGGTTTGGGTGAGAAACTCTTTCACTGAATTGTGTGCAAATTTTACAACTTTCTTCACATCCACAGTTATCAAGGTGGAATCCAATATCTCATAAGTACCATTCTCAAGCTCCAGGGACCGCATTTCAGAATCAAATATTTGATCATCCAGGTCTACAGCAAGAATCTCTGTGACCTGTGCAACTGAAAGTGGTTCAATTGCATAGATTAACCACATAAGAAGTGTGCCTGCATCATGCACATGTTCACTTTCATTCATTCGTTCAATGGCCAGAGTGTATGTTTCTGCCAGGGTCTTGGGTAACTTGTTCAGTGCCTCCCGTACGGCCTTGGATGTCTTGCACCGTTGCAGCACAGTTACTTGGCAGTCAACCCAACGGAACCTTTGAAACATCAAGTTGATTACAAGGCTATTCAATATTTTGGAGTACTTACTGTCCTTGTGCACTTTCATTTAAATGATCAACTATTTCATTTAACAGTTCTGGCTGCAATTTCCGATGGCTGAATTTGTCCTTCAGGTATTTAGCAACATCCTGACGAAAAGATTCTGTATCATCAAGATGAATATACCAGGATGCATCATCAACTGTCTCAGCCAAATATCGACTGGTTACAGCTATGCAGAGGTTCTCCTTAAGATGGGCAAGATGTTTAAGAACATCAATTGCCTCACTGCATTCATCCATGGCATCTAGCACAAGGTATACTGGGCTCAAGTCTTTAGAAACAACTTCCAAAGTAGCACTTAGTCCTGCTATAGTAGGCTCCATAAGGCCATGGTTAGATTTTCTATATAGCTCATGCAAGGCAGGATGAACCGTTTCATCCCTTGTAGCCATTTGGAGCAAAAGGGACTGAAGGAGGCCTCGAGCATTGGTCTTAGTGTGTGAGTTATCCCGGTTGTCAAAATAGTAGTAGCAACACAGGAATGCTTGATTGGCTTGCAGGTTTTCAATGATAGCTGCCCTAAAGAATCACATGAGAAATATAAAATATGAAATCATACCAATGTTGTATGCATACGAAAGGAATGTTTTGCCTGAGCCCACTAGAAGCACTATGATTAGATTTGAAATTACTCTACAAAAGAGTCTTACCTTTTCCCTGAATCCATAACATTCCAGATGTAGCCTCTCTCCATTCAACAAACTGGGGATCAGAGAATATCCACTGTCCAGTTCCAGGTGTTGTCGTAGGTATCCGGCGCAGTGGGGACTCGGAGCCGTGAGGCTCCCTCAGGAGATTGGGAATACGAGTGCTCTATATCACTGTATACTACTTGGCCTTTGGACCAGGCCTTATATACTACAGTACGGGTACTCTACAAGGTATCTACCGGGTCTGTAAGTATTAGTAAGTAGCTTGGTAAGTACATCAGTAAGCTACATCGGAAGAGTATCAGTGCCGGATTGACATGATGTCATCATCGGCTCAGCGAACTACAACACTCCCCCTCAATCCGGGACTGCAACAAGACTGTAACTACATAAGTAAACTCCCCCTGGACTGAGATAGGGTGCGACACGAAATGGGGAACTATAAGTAACTGAAACAAATGTCCAACAGAGAATAGAATCAGTGAGATAAGCTGGGATAGGGAAATCAAGATAGGGAGACAACAACTGAGTCAAAGAGATAAGAAAGCAAACCAAAATTAAATGCCAACACATGGCGGAATGGAACATATCCATGGAACAAGAGATTACTTTACAAACTGAATATATGCTATCAACAACTTGACCAGCATTAGTAACGGACCATGAGTGCTATCAATAACTTGACCAGCGAAATAAACTTCTGTGCCATCAACAATTTGACCGGCGAAATAAACCTTCATGCATCAACAATTTGACCGGCGAAATCAACCTTCGTGCCATCAACAATTTGACCAGCGAAATAAACCCTGATGCGGGAGAACACATCTACGACCGCGAATGAATGAGATAAGAGATTGCCCCAGGAGTACACAACTTCGACTGGGCAATAGGACCGTGAGTGAGCTCGGATTGCCCCAGGAGCACACAGCTTCGACTGGGCAATGACCAACACAGGGGATGTCCAATTCCAACCTGTAAGTCCAATATAATAGTGGTGGCGCCGCGCGCCGTGCAGGAGTACACAACTTCGACTGCAAGAATATAATGAGGCCGTGCCCAGGAGTACATAACTTCGACTGGAGGCATGGGAGAACACATCTCGACCATCAAAACAACATAACTCGGTGTGGGAGAACACATCTCCAAATAAATGAACGACAGAGTACGGGAGCGACTTTCTCGACCGTAAGATTGACACACAGTCAATATCAACAAGTGTGGGGATCAGGGGCGCGCAAGCCTACAGCGCGATCTGAGAATGATACAGAAGACGGGCGTCGGTGGATTACTTCTGGCCTTGATTGAATCACGCATGCTAGTGATGCCGTTTCCATATAGTCAATCAAGCCGTTCCATACGGCAGAGCCAACGAGAGAGTCGATACGGGAATAAATGGTTTCTTCGGCCATAACAGAACCAGATAATACAAACGAGTGACAACGGAGATAAGAGCGACCAATCAGAGTCAAAGGCCGGGGCCCATAACCTGTCGTAGGTATCCGGCGCAGTGGGGACTCGGAGCCGTGAGGCTCCCTCAGGAGATTGGGAATACGAGTGCTCTATATCACTGTATACTACTTGGCCTTTGGACCAGGCCTTATATACTACAGTACGGGTACTCTACAAGGTATCTACCGGGTCTGTAAGTATTAGTAAGTAGCTTGGTAAGTACATCAGTAAGCTACATCGGAAGAGTATCAGTGCCGGATTGACATGATGTCATCATCGGCTCAGCGAACTACAACAGGTGTTCTCTTATCACACGATGCTACAAAATTTGTAGAGGGATCAGGTGCTTTTAACCATTTCCGAATATCTGATATGTTGTTGGTATCTTCAATACAAAGTGTTACTCAAAGACATTGATAAGAGTTGTCAAAGAGCACCCACTCCATGTATGATAGTTATTCTGGATGTTGGTTGCTGCTTGAAATTGCGGGTTTACCATAGAAAAGTTGGAAGCACCATCAAACGAAGCGCCAACAACCCTGCTATCGGAAGTTGCAAGCTGGATTTACGGAAAGAGACAAGTCATGTGTGCTTACCTATCTGCGCCAGCCTGAGGGTTACTTTGCCGCTCTCTGATTACAACAATTAGCACTCGACTGAGTGCGAGGTGATCTCAAAATCTTACCCGAAATATCTGCCGAGTGAAGGTTCAGTACGTTCAGTCATGGCGGTTCGAAGTCAAAAGAGAACAGATCAGATCGCAGTGAAACACGCAGAGGTGGCCTCGGGTACCAACGAAGTTACGTACCGGCACAAAGCTTAAACGCTGATCACTCCGACCTTCTCGGACGTCGAATGTTTGTTGGCAGTTGCAAAGCTTTATTTTCTTACCAACTCATCACTCGAAGACCTCAAAGAATATTCGTAACTTGAGTATTGACAATCTGCGACAAGAGTGAGGCCAAGGCGATACTGTCGTTTCTTGGACACGGTACGTGATATCATACCACTGCGTGTACGCTCTTGCGGAGTCTGATTGCTATTCCTCAGTACTTCAGTTCTTGGTCTTCCGAGTCATAACTCTAACCATTACGACCAGACAGTACTGGGGTGTAGAACTGGCGACAAATTGTAACTAAAATTGGGCGGCCTCGTCGTCCCTTCAACTAGTGGTTTCTACACTCGTCCTCACTAGCGTTACTACCGGCTATTCCTGTCCGAGTTGGGCACGACAGTACAATCTCGGACTCCCAACTTCTGCTCTTCTACACCATTGCATGTACGCGCCGCTGAATCCATCCAGAACACGCCATTCCTCCCTAAAGGCTTCAGTCTCTGCTGTTGCTACTTGCCCTCGCCCAATGGCAGTGGTGGCATAGTAATTGCTTTGTCTGCCCCTCGTCTCTCCCGCCGATGAATACTTCAGGATCAAGTATATCTATATGATAGCACTGTTGTTTTTGTCTGGATTGGTTGAATAACCTAGGTACATGGATTAGCTGGATCTGGCAATGCTATTCCGTGCGCGTGAGCACCGACATCCATTTTCCGTTTCTCCTTCGCAGCATTCCAGTGTTGCTAAACATCTTCCAGCGAAGATAATATGCCCAAAAAACTAGAGCATCATTCAAGCTTTTTCGTGGGTGGCGGAGACGGGTTGCAGGCCGGTGTTGTGGGCGGGCATGCAGAGGGAGAGTTCGATGGTTTGATGTGGGTGTAGCGTCGTCAATACTCACATCTGGTATGCAAATATTATACAAGTTGAACGACCGTCCCGCTGCCCAACAGCGCATTTGTCCTCTACAAATTCTGATCATATAGCTGTGGAAGGAATCAGATACGCGCCGCTGTCATCACTGCTCTCAAAGGAACTCCCTTCTGTCATAACAGCTCTTCACGAGCAACTCTTCTCCACCATGTCTTTGCTCAACTCAAAGTCACAACGTTGATGCATTCATGTCTCAAAGGCTTCGGATGGATCTATATGCAGAATTATCAAGGTTCGAGTTGGAATCACTAAACTCGTGTCTACAGCATCTCGCATAATTTCTGGACGTTGTTGAGTACTATAGACACTCTCGGTGCACCAAAAGACGTTACTGGGAATGTCTCTTACTGATGAGTATGACGACGTTGGGATAGAACAAGCCGACACTAATTCCACCTGGCCTCCATCATGTCCGGTCCTCTTGCCATCAAAGGCGCCGTCATTTGAGCAATGTGATTTGGATTACAAGGTGAGGGGCTCGAGGGAGAGATGCGTAGAAACAGCACAGCGGGAGTGCATGGCTGTAGTCTCCGATGCGTAGAAAAGTTGGGTTTGACTGACTCCTCTTTGCTAACCATAAGACAGTCAAGCTATCGTCTCGATAGATAGCCTGGGATGACATTACTCTTCCTTTTCATTTCAATCGGTTCAGTCATTCCAATGAGATCCACCGACGGAGGCTTCTCGGCGAAGAATATGTTTAGCTATGCGCAACCGAAAATAATGCTCCCAGCGGATAGATACCAAAAGAAATTACCAAAAATATCAGAAATAGCATGCACCAGTAGCACAGTTGTTCATTAAGTACCGTCAACTCCGACGCAGGGGATTGATTCAGAGATGGAATTCTTCGAGTCTCTTTTAGTACGTGTCATACGTAGCCATAAATAAAGTAATGAAAAGAAATCCTACAGCTTTGGGCGATGTGTAACCGATAACGCAGACCAATTGCAAAGAAACTGACCGAAAAAAGCACTTCCGCACCGATAAAAATACCCTCGTTCTCTCCAACGCTTGCAACCCAGGCCTGTTGGAATGGTGCACATGACAAAAGTAGTGAATCGAACTAGATTGGCGTAAAGCTTTTGAAAGTGAAAAAAAGTGTAAACACTTACTGAGGCAGAACGAGGTCATTATCAACAATACATATCTTCGCTCTCGTATAATTTTGGACACGAAGAAGGCAGCAAAAGGCGGATAAAGAACAGCGAATATAGCAGTTCCAACCAACGGGCTTTGCATAGTTGAGTACGGCCGACATTAGAAACAAGCCTGAGGAGCCTACGATTCTGAGGTGCTGCAGTTAACCTTTTACGGTGGAAGTAGCTGGGCTACAAAAATAATTTCACTGCCGCTGACTGCAGCGACCGGATAGAACCATTTGGTTCGGTAGAGCACAATCACCTCGGAAAACAAACTGTCTGTCAACGACACGATGACAGAATGGACTCTCGAGGACTGTGTGCAGATGATACGACCGGGTGTGTTGTGTGTGCGACAAGTGCAACGCTGCGTCGATCTCATCGAGATATACAGCGGTGCGGGTTTGAATTAGAGGAGCGCCGTGATCAATGATAATGCGATGAGAGACCTGAGGCGAGAGTTGAGCATTGGTAGCGGGAAATGAAAGGACATGCTCGCTTACCGCTGTCCCCCATTCAGTTCAGTCAAGCTCTGTTTCTAAATCGGCCCTAGCTGCACTTTGACCTCTAACCTCTCCATGAGATCGTCGCCTTCTTTCAGCATCGCGCTGCTTCTGACTTTTTTCCGTCTCTTTCTCCGCCAACTCAATCTCCTTGTCAAACTCTTCTGCCTTTTTCTTTGTGTTTATGCATCTGCCTTGAACATGGGAGTACCAGCTTCTTCTTCGGCGATCCCGAGAATTCTTTGACGCCATGTGTCGAGAGACTGGGGACCCGAGGTTGTACGTGAACGTCACTCGGAGAATGAGCGCTAGCGGTAGCACCTTGATAATTCGACTTCGCATGGTCACTAAATTGGGATTGTTGAACAGACTGAAAAAGAATTTTGTGCTTCTTGCTGGGTGGGTTCGCGCACATTGATAAGGTGCTGAAAGACATCGGGAAAGTCGAACTGGAAGAGATTAGCGGAAAGCTGGTGAATGAACTAACGGCTGACGCACCTGGCTTGTAACCGTAATTTGTTTCCAAGTCTCATATACAATGGACTCTTCTCTGTCAGAGTTGCCAAATACAATAGAGATGCTAGCTTTTGTAACTCCAGCCTGTCCTCATTTGTGGTCTGCTTCATTCGCTGCTTGCGTCTAAACCAACGCAAGCGTCAGCTACACGAAAACTGGAGAAATCGAAGACAATTACGGTAGATATATTCGTCAGTCCGAGCAGAAAAGAGATAGCGTCGAGGATATTCAATTTTGCCGTTTCATTGAGACCGGTAATGGCATTGAAAGAAGGGTCCTAGCCTGTAATCTGCGTTCTAACTGGATAAGACTTGAAGCCTGCACAAGTAATAAGTTCAAAAAGCATTATTCAAATACTATCGTCTTCTTTACCTTCAATAACGAGCTCCTCGATTCTAATCCTGCCGCCTGTGTGATGTTGGTTGAGTCAAAAGATTCCCAACGTGACTATTGCGTCGCGTCACTTAGCACGTGTGGTATTTTGTGATCTCGTTTCGGACCCTTCGGTACACGCATTGCCCGCAACCATGATCTTCTAAACCCCAAATCTTGTACTACCTCATAAATATTGATATCCTTCAAGCATCTAGAGCAGGCTCTGAATTTATGACGATGGTTCTCTAGATCCCATGCGATCCTCCACTCCCAAGCATCTCCTGTCCTCACCCCTTTCCCCTCATACCTATCCTCACTCTCACACCCGTCCCACTTGTCCAAATGAGGGCTTATCCCTGCATCTGAAACTCAGAGAATTGCTTGTTGTAATCATCCCTATTGAGACCTGTTGAGCTCGCATGAGGTACCAAAGCATCACCTTGATGAACACTTGGCAGGTCATTAACATTCGAGAGTATCAAGGAACGGGGCCCAAACTCTACAACCAACAAATTGAAGCTCGAGCCAACGCCAACCACCATTTAACCGACGGAGAGTGTTGGGGAGAAACAAATATCGCATATCACTGTCGGTGTGTCGGAATTCGCTGAACATGGAATCCAAGGTTACTTGGCCAGGGATTCGAATTGCGCGCCGCAAAAAGGAGGATAAAGAGCTAGGATAGATGATGAATGGCAGAACTTGGCGTTCGAGACGAGCAATGAGCTGCGCCAAAATGTGAAAACTGTCCCCTAGATCCCATGCCTTCCTCCTCATATCCCTCCCAACTCCACTAAAGAGTCTGATTCGATACAGTATGGACAGTGCCGGCGATCCCTAGGAGTGCTGGAAACGAGGCTTGGGACGGAAAAGTTGCCAGGTCATATGCGAGTAGTATCGAGGAACAGGGCCCGAACTACCATTGCAGTCGTTTCGTACAGCTCACTGAAGCTCAATCCGACACGAATCACCATCACCATCCTCCACTCCCAAGTATCTCTGGTCCTCAAGGCCTCATTCCTTCCTCCTTATACCCATCCTCACTCCCGTGCCCGTCGCGCTTGCGTAAATGAGGCCTTCCGGAACTCGCTCTCATCCCTATTGAAACCTGTTCAGCTCGTACCAAAGTATCACCTTCGAAGAAGAGCTGGGCCGAGTCACTAGTCAGTCTCGATACAGTATAGTATACAAGAGATCCCTAGGAGCGCCGGAAACAACTCCGGGAGGCTTGGGATGGAAAACCTGGTGGGGGTCATACAGAGCTATACTCTTTTGCTCATCTTTAGCTTAAATGGCACTATTTTGAATGACATGAAAAAAAAATTGGGCAGCTTGCAACTTACCCTGGTAATAGTATCAAGACAAGAAGTCCTGTGAAAGGGCCCAATTGAGTAGATTTGAAGTCGTAGGAGTAGCTTTGACCGGCAGTCAGTGTCTTCATCTGAGAAACTAGTCCGTTGCTTGGGCAAGATCCGTTGACTCTGTTACTTTTGGAGGAATCACTCCGGGAATAGCATAGACCAGGACACAGATACTTAAGCTTCGGAACCGCGACAAGAGGATACCAAAAGTGCTCGTTGCCATTGGCCTTCCAGAATTGATCCAACGTGGCGACAGAGAAAATCTCGCGTATGAGCAGCATCAGCGCAATAACGTTGAAAGGTTTGTTAGATTTTAAGTTTTGGGAGTAGCGGCTGGGGAACATACCTTGGTGTTCGGCTGTGATGAGGACCAAAGTCTGCAAGACTTGTATGATGGTGAGGACCAAAAAGATGATGACACTAGCTTTTCGTAGATTGGTCCCAACGGTACTTGTTAAGTTCGCGGAGGTGATGTCGATACCGGTGATACCCAAAGCCACGCAAATCACGAGACAAATGCGGAAAACGCGATGATTTCGAACCAAGTTCAGGATGGTGCCGATGATGGGGATAGGAATATTTGTGTTGTCACATAATTCAAGCCTACGGGGAAACACGATTGGAATTCGGAGGTGGAACAAGAAGTAGCACAACGCACCTGTCCACAACAAGGATATAGGTGCCATAAAGTAGACCAAAGAACCCGACCGAAAAGAGCACTTCTGCGCCGATAAAGATACCCTCGTTCTCTCCAACGCTTGAGACACTAGCCGAAATAGCACGCATTATGAAAGCAGTTAATCGAACTAGATACGCGTAAGCCTGTTGAAGGTGAAAAAAAGTGTAAAGACTTACTGAGGCAGAACATGGTCATTATGAACAATGAAAGCAATAAATTGAAAGGGGAAAGCAGCTTACCGGGCCTCCTTAGTGCTCACAGCATCCTCCAGCAACGCGACACACTCTTCTAAATCCACAGGACAATTGTAGCTTTGGAAGTCTTCTTGATGAATGTTGCGGAGTCACGGTCTGCGTTCACGCAAAAGGGCGCTGAAGTTTCGGATAGCCTTTCTTCCCTCCTTCATCATCCAGGCTCTTCAGCGGCATTGCAAACTTCTATTGCCTTGGTCCCGAGTTAACATACGCCAGGACCGGGTCAGGACTCAAGGCCTCACGCGCACGCCTCAATATCTAATATTCAATACCCCAGCTGCATCACTGGAGTTTTCGCTCCCTGGGTAAACAGACGTACAGTGGGTTAGGGGTTGGAATGGGCAGAGCAGAGTGCAGCGACCAGTGCCAAATGTTGCCCAGGTCAGTATCTGGAGGAGACAAGAGGGCGTTAGCTGGAGGGATTGATGCATATTGATGGCGGGTCCGTGGTTCTTGTCATGGACCCACCTCTTGCTCGCTTTCTCTCTCGTCGTTTCTGGTCAGAATAACCGCGGGGACTTATCGATATTTTCTGGCTCTGTATGATCTGAGATCTAACAATCGACTCATTCTTCCTGTTGTAGTCCCGATCCGTTCACCATCAGCTTAGTATTCTCCTCCACTGCTTTTTGCCCTTCTTCTTCTTCTCTGTCAGTTTTTCTAGTCCACACTTTCACGCTACAAGTAACACCTCTATTCCACAACATAACATTCCTAGTCCTTCTGGAGGACGATACAATAGCAGTTATTCCTCGTCCAAGTTGCGCATGTTATCAATTTCATTTCCATTTACCCAATCAATCTGTCACGAATCAGTAAATGAGAGCAGAAACCGAATAGCTCAATAATCAAGACGACCTGCGCACACGAACATTATATGCGGTAAGATACCTCATGTTGCGTGTGTATATCCTCATTGATAGTGCACTTGTATTGGCTTTTTTTTAACATTCATTTCCTCTCCTCAACAGTCTTGACCACTCACAAGTTGACTAGTGACTGCTTTTCCAACAAAGATAAATATGTAGAACCAATGGTGTGGCGCAGCCTGAAGATTGACAGCTCTATCAATATTAAGCTACTGTAGTAGTAAGCTACAAAGAATTTCAGGTCACGCAGCACTCAAGAATAGATACGAACAGACGTCAAGTTACCCGATTGGCCAGAATTATCCATTCGCGTTGGTACAACGTGTTGGACGCCTTTGTAATCGGATTGTCTCTCTCTTGAACTACCACCTCGACCATGGGACAAAGCTACGAATTGAAGAGTGAGTAAAACCAGTCTCATTGTAAAGCGCGTACTCACTGATAACTGAGATCATCCAGTTATAAGCGTTAGTGAGATCGACTTGAAGCGGAATCTTCTTATTCGCCATATCCCGGGTCGCGATACCCCGAAACTATGCATCGCGATTGACATCGATGGAAAGAGGGTCTATCAGACGAACCCAAGCAGAACGCAGGTCGCCATGTGCAACCAGATTTGCAGCCTGTAGGTCCATCCACTCAATCGACGGTAAACGTAAGATACTAAAGTCGCATAAGATCGGTGGATAGTCAGTCTTCGCTCATTGCATTACAGATTCTCCATAGATCAAAATGTCTGGCCAAACAGGAGATGAAGATTGCTCAGCTACTCGAGAAGGATGAGGGTGAGCCAGCATCCATTTTATATTTGCACCACGTCTGATACCAATCTTGTAGATGTCTCTGTTGTGCTTAACCATATGAAGAAGAATGCGACAGGTACACCAGGACCCACAGTTGTTGTGCATATGACCTCCATCGATCATGGTCAAGCAGGGGAGATCGCCCTTGCCAACGCGACACAAGGTACGGAGACACTCCAAACCGCAAGTACAAGTTCCGGGATTGGAAAAATCGCGAATGCTGGAGCGAACAACAGTGATATGTCGTCTAGCCTAGGAACCATGCTCTCCAGGCTCAGAATCGTTGGTGCTGCGCTAGCCAAGGCAAGGAAGCAAGATACTGTTTGTTTATCCGCATTTACTGATGTCCCAATATAGATTCACCCTTATTCCAATGTGGCCTGGAACGTCCTGGATTCGGTGTACAAGGTGGCCTGCTGTTGGATAGTTCCTCGTATATACTAATAGGAGAAATAGGCTGTACAGAAACAACAGGAGACAGACAACAATGTTTGCAGGCTGGTCCAGACTATGGCTGACGTCTATAGTTTCGCGAAGGATATAGAATCAGCATCCGAAAAAATCATGCGTCTTGAAATCACAGTCTATGCATTAGTCAAACAGACAGAAGAATGTGCCTTGTTTATTCGGGAATATACTGGCCATGGATTCGGTGGTACATATACCTTAGAACTGTTCTTTCATTATGCTGATTAACATTACAGGCAGACTCATCAATGGCCTTTTCTCTGGAGACCATGACAAGATCAGAGATTTTATTGCTGCATTTGAGAAGCTTAGGGAATCCCTCAACAACGGAGCAGCCATCGAAATCTTGTGTGTATCAACTAAAGCACTGGCAATGGTCGAAGGGGCTGGTGAGTACATGTGGTTGGATCTGCGCTTGCTAAATACTTATGTCCAACCTCAGCTCAAACACAGAAGCTTAATAGCCTCAAGCCGGTAGACATGAACGCCAGTTTACGCCCTGTATGCTTACCCAGAACTCGCCAGGAATTACGCGACTTGATTACAAACTGGCTCATCACACCACCAGATGTCAATGCGGTCAATCCTGGCAATATTCTCTGGTTGTCAGGTGTTGCGGGGGCTGGAAAAAGTACAATAGCCACGTCTATCTCTGAATACTTCCGAGAGCTGGGACGACTTGGCGCATTTCTGTTCTTCACCAGAAATAAAAGTGACCCTGCCTGCGTCATTCGAACAATTGCATTCCACCTGGCACGCTCAAATATTCATGTGGCATCTGCTATCTGGGCTGCCATTGATAAAGATCCTGCCTTGATTGACTCCCCCATCCATACACAATTCCAGAAACTCCTTCTTGCCCCACTCACTACATCACAGAATCATATCCATGGCCCAATTGTTGTTGTGCTAGATGCCCTGGATGAATGCGGCAATGCAGATTCCCGGAGGACTCTTGTCTCTCTGATCTCAGATGAGTTCCCCAAACTTCCCCTGCGGTTCGCTTCTTCATTACTAGTCGACCCGATTCCGATATTGCATCAAAATTTGAGAACCAACCCAAGATTGCTAAACACTTACTTGATATTACAGTGCCCTCCAGCTTCACAGACATCCGCATCTACCTTGACAATGAAATGGTGGAGATACGGGAGCGCCACAGTCATCGGAATTTGAGTCCTAACTGGCCAGGGGAGTCACAAATGAAAACCCTCACCGAGCACTCCTCAGGTCTCTTCATTTGGGCTTCTACAGCTACAAAATACCTTCTGCAGTCATTCAAACCTAATGATGCCCTTAAGGCCATTCTAGTTAAGGGTCAGACCACTCTTGATGATCTTTACGCTGAAGCACTAGAAGTTGCCGCACAATGGAATGACCAAACATTCGCCAGAGAAGCTCAAGTAGCATTATCTGTAGTGGTACTTGGGAAGGCGCTGGTATCAGATGCAACGATTGATGCTCTTCTAGATTTGAAACCAGAGAGCTCATCTAGCCAGATTTTCCGCGCACTTGGATGTGTCTTGCAGTGGGCTCCTGGGCAACACGTGAAGATACTCCATGCATCCTTCTCTGATTATCTCACAGACCGTAGTCGTTCTGGTGACAAACCATGGTTTATCGACCCATCTATCTTGGAGCCCCAGATTGCACAAGGGTGCTTGCATATCCTGAAGAAAGAACTTCAATTCAATATCTGCGGATTTGAAGACTCACATATTTACACCACCAAAGTCCCAGGTCTATCGGAATGCATTACAGACCTATCCCAACGCATTACAGATCACATTTCTCCCGAGTTATTCTATTCAAGCTTGTACTGGACTAGTCACCTTCCAGGAATTGGTTCTGATACCCTGCCTCTTCCAGACGGCTTTCTCCAAGGCCTTCTCACAGACCTGAAGGCCATGATGGATACTAAATTTCTGTATTGGCTTGAGGTCCTCTGCATACAGCAGAAAGTTGGAGTTGCAATAGATGCACTTGAAGCTGTGGCCAAGCTTGCCAAAGTGGGTTTCTGCACAGATACTGATATTGCTGGGCTAATTATTTATTTAGAACTACCATGAGGAGGAACTTGCAAGTTTTGCAACAGATGCAGTCAAGTTTGTGCTCAGATTTGCTCCTGTCATTTCACATAGCGTGCCCCACATCTATCTTTCAGCACTTCCCTTTGCACCAAGTGGGTCAAAAGTCAAGAAGCAGTATTCTTCCTTGCTTGTTCCAAGTAAAACAGTGGGCATTCAAAGCTCTGTGAGTGGTCAATGGCCAAGGCTGCAAGCAACAATCAAGGGTCATAGTGGCAGTGTTTGTTCTGTTGCCTTCTCACCTGATGGGAATTGTATCGCTTCAGGGTCCCCTGATATGACACTGTGGGTCTGGGATGCACGCACAGGTAACCTAATTGTTGGGCCATTCACTGGACATGATGGGGAGATCAATAGTATTGCCTTCTCATGTGATGGGAAAAGCATCGTGTCTGGCTCTGATGATAAAACTGTGCGTGTGTGGGATGCACAAACAGGTAAAACCATTGGTGCTCCGCTGACAGGACATAGAAACATAGTGAATTCTGTTTGCATCTCTCCCACTGGAAAGCAGATTGCATCTGCATCTTTGGACAAGACAGTTCACATTTGGGAATGGGATGAACATAGTGAGGTCAAGATAGCACCTTTGGTTATCACTCATGTAGGATTGGTTTGGGCTGTCGCTTTTTCACCTGATGGAGACCAAGTTGTTTCTGGCTCAAAGGATGGTTTGGTGCAAGTTTGGAATACACAAACAGAAAAACTTGTCAATGGGCCACTGAAAGGGCATACTGAAGGCATTCGATCTGTTGCTTTCTCACCTGACGGGAAACACATTTTGTCCCTGTCACATGAAGCAGCTCATATATGGGATGCATGTACAGGTACTGAGATTATCACTATCCCTACCCCTATGGGTACAAATGCTTATTCTGCTGCGTTTACTCCTAATGGGAAACACATTGTAGTGGGATATGCTGATGCATTGCTGTGCATTTGGGATGTGCAAACAGGTGCACTTGTCTCAGCCCCAATTGATGGCCACAGTGGGGCTGTCCTGTCTGTCTCTGTGTCACCTGATGGAATGAGAATTGCATCAGGTTCAAATGACAAGACTATTTGTGTCTGGGATGCATATCAAGAGCTCTCTGCAGCACTTAAAGTGGATGCTCAATACATAGGGGCTAATGACCAAGAGATTGCGCAAATGCATCATCCAGGGTATACAGGACATACAAGTACTGTCCATTGTGTTGCTTTCTCACCCAAAGGGTACCAAATTGCTTCAGGATCTTGGGATAATACAGTCTCTGTGTGGGATTCATGTACAGGGACCATTTTCACTGGGCCACTTTATGGACACAAGGATACGGTGTATTGCATTGCATTCTCCCCCAATGAGGAACAGATTGTTTCAGGGTCCAAGGACACAACTATTCGGGTATGGAATGTGCAAAATGGAACTATGGTTGCTGGCCCATTGGAGGGACACAGCCAGCAGGTATGGTGCATTGCATTCTCGCCGCAAGGTGACCGGATTGTATCTGGGTCTGATGACAAAACAATCTGTGTGTGGGATGTGGCAGTTCATTGCTCATTAGACTGTCCACTGCACATAGTACTGTTGTGAGCTCCATTGCCTTCTCATTGGACAGCGGACATATTAGGTCTGCATCAAACTCAGGCATTGCTAGGGTGTCAGATGCACAAACAGGAGCATTGGTGGAAGGCCCATTCAAATTTCAAGCGCCGGACCGGACTTACCGCATTGGATTCTCACATAATGGTCAACTGATTGGGGCCTCTGGGAAGGACGGTGTGGTGCGGGTCTTCAATTTAAGGTCATCAGATCTTACGCAGTTTGAAGGGCATACTGACGCAGTCAGGGCCCTGGGTTTCTCTCAGGATGGAAAGTGGATTGTGTCTGGATCTGATGACACAACTGTATGTGTGTGGGATCTAGAGACCAGGAGTCTTGCAGCTGGTCCATTTGAAGGGCACCGACATACAGTATACTCTGTTGACTTCTCACCTGACCATAGGCGAGTTGTCTCTGGTTCTCAAGATACATCAATCCGTGTCTTTGAGGTATGTGCTTGCCTCTATTCATTGATTACAAGATCTAAATACAGTTGTTAAACAGACCGCTCCGGATGACATTTTGAAGAATGCGCTTGGAGGTGGCTCACTTGGTCAAGATGGGTGGCTATTGAACTCGATGGCTCAACCAATACTCTGGGTCCCACCTTGGCTGCACCGCGGCCTGTATTTTCCACAAAACTCACTTGTCATTCATAAAGATGGCACGACAAAGCTGGATTTCACGGACTTTGTTGAAGGAACAGCTTGGCAGGAGTGTGTGGATCTGCGAGTACGCTTGAATTAGGCTTATGTATACTTTGTAAAGTTCTAAGAATCTAAACTAAGTAATCCATTGCAGTCTTACCCAAGTCCCCAATGGGCCTGTGTCCAAGAAAATTCCTCTTTAGGCTTTTGGTTGCTATGCCACTTCTTCCGATCAGTCTGCTTCCATTAAACCCCTAAGTGTGCTGCAGCCAATTCCGCGATGTGCAGTCGCGAGAGCCCGGAGACCGATGTCTGTATCGGGATTGGTTGCAGGAAAAGTGTCTCTATTTTCATCCTTCACCAGGTGGGCCAGCAGGATTTCCATTGGTCGCTGAGGTCAGATATTAACAAAATTATTACCGTTGAAAAGAACGACTTACATTCTGGATAAGTTTTGATGTATGGGCCTCAAACATTACGGTATCTGCAGCGTGAGGAAGGGCGCCACCCGTATTGATTTGATAATGTCCTTCTGGTAATTCTCCTTGGCTCACAGGCGATAAAAGGTGGGGGTGAGATGAAGACGCGGTGACAAAGTATGTTCCAGCTGGGTCGGATGCTAGATATCTGGAGAAATGACAAACTAACGTCTCCAAGCATACTCCTCACACTGGTTGTCTTTGTCAGAGGTAAATCAGTAGAAGAATAGATACCCTCGGCCAAGATATGGTCTCGGAGCGAAGCAGTAACGGGTAGAGTAACAATTGAGATATGCGAAATATGTTTGTCGATTATCTTAGCGGCGTTCTTGAATGAGACTATCGAGGAGGGGGAATTTCGATGCCGAGTGGACACTGAGTTCAAAATTCCGTTACACCAGGTTGGGGGCGATACCAGTAAAAAGACTAACCGGTTTGAGAAGGATTATGCGATAGGATCCTACATCCATGACAATGGTGATGATGGCGTTCAAAGCCGTCACGCAGATGCTCTCCTCCTTCTCCGTGACAATGCCGATGCCTTCCATGTTGATGGTCGTGTCCATGTACAGGGCCAGATTCCAAGGCACCATGTACGCCTTATCCAAATCGAAGACCACAATATCACTGTCATCGGCATCGAGTGCAGCCCTCTTCAGTAACGCAGGAGGAGATATTGGAGAAGCGGGTGCAGGTGCATCTTCGAAGGTTCTGGGAGAGGATTGGGAAGGATAAAGGAAGGGCCAGAGAAGGAGGGTGGGTTAATCTAGAGGGATCATGCTATACTAAACGAATTCACGAAGCCGATGGCGAATAAATGACTCACAGAAGACCCAATTACCACTGTGATTGTTGGCCAGTCCCCTTCCTCAAGGCCTCAATGATTGACAAACTTTCCTCTCAAACTCTCCAGGGTGCTCCCATCGTTATCGCCCAGTCGAAACCCGCCAGAACACCCTTATCCCCTATACACCAACTTCTCGCTCGTTATTGCCCTTAAGACCGTTCACCACGACTTGTAGTGTAGTACGCGCCGACTCACAAAGGATTTTTGTGTACATGTTCCGATAAATGCCACATCCACCGGATCCGGCCTTGAAAAGCTTGAAAGTGTGATAGTATTGAGTGGGATGGCAGGATTGAATTGTAAATGTATGCTGCGAAGCTTATCTTGAGATTTTCGGAATAGAGGCGGGGCTTGGGATCAGGGATATGATGGTGTTTGTGGTAGTAATTGTTGGGATAACATTCCAGCCATCTCTATAAAACGTCAATTGAAGATACAAGCCTGAAAGAAACGACTATTACCTTTTACCGGTACCTCCCATCATATTTTCTCTTCAATCCTGAAAGATGCGGCGGTCACGAAGTACAATGTATTGTTGTTGTCCTTGACTACCTCTATTGTTTCGGCTTGACTAGGACCGCTGGATAGACGAGGAGGGAGGCTACTGACACTGTGAAATAATGCAAAGTTGACGTCAAGGATTGTCGTACCTAGCTCCAATTATCTTTCAATGACAGCTTCCGAGGGTGCTTGAGAGCGACACGAGCGCTAGTCATGGACATAGAAGCAACAAGCTGGATGGCCGTTGGATGAAAAAGCCAGAGCCATTGTGATTGAGGCTTCGGACTGAGATGTGATGGGCACTTATGTAGACGCTTCAATCGTGTCGCGTCACTGCTCTATCTTACCTTTAACCACAACTATAAACCTATGATCTTACCAGTACTTTCAGGCGCCTCCCGATCGATATCTTCATACCCAATATTTCAATACACGAGCTATGGCTGGGTAAACGGAGGATTGCGATGGACGCGGACGTACAATGGGTTAGGATTTAGAATGGATGGAATGCAGCTACTGGTACCACGGTTCGTCGATACTTTGGGACGTCGGGATGGTGTCTGGAGGTCCGAGGAGTTAACGAAGCTTGAAGGGACAATGCATCAAGCTGGCGTGTTGCAAGAAATCTCCTATCTAGGCAGTTGGTCGCGCTTCTTCTGGTCGGTCTGCTTCGGTCTCTTCCATCACAAATATGCGTACAAGGACTTGCAAGTGGTTTATATGGCAAAAGAGGGCTCAACGTCTCGGAAGGAGTAGGAGGGATATCCATCAATGGTCCATGGTACGCGGCAATCTTTCTCTTTGCTACAGACTGTGATATTGCAACGGTCAATCAGCCTGCTGGTACTGGATTGAAGATTCTCTGGTATACAAATACAGACTAGTTTGTACATACTTAGTCAGAACTATAGAGCACGCGTGTAGATCGATCCCTCACCCTTTTTAAATGGCATTTACGCGTACGCTTAGCTGCAGGCTTCACCATAGCCGTCCTTTGCAATTCTTATCAAATATCTCCCAAGCACAACCAGATGGATGTGCGGTGTACTTGTTTCTGCAACGACGCTCAGTTGTCCTTCATTTAGAAATACTTCGGTGAAGCGAGTTATGCTCGGCAATCTTTCAGCTAGCTTCATCTTTCGTTAACAATGTTGGACTAACCATCAACTGCAGTTGACACTGTCCTAAATTCTGGCTTGGAAGTAACTCTCAAAGGCACAGCCATTGGAAATGGATTGATAGATGCGCGTAGACTTCCCTTAATTATTCTGTCAAAATGGGAATATTGGAAGAAAATACCGATGTAAGTCTGGACATTTTTTGTTCCTCTTGATCTGTTTCACTGACGCAATACGTAGTATCAAAGCCACGGAAGGAAGCCAAGAGAAAGACAGACGATTGTAGAGCTCAAGTAGCGAAAGTCACGGACAAGGAACCGATATCTGCGCAAAGTTGCGAGAATGTACTATTGGAGGTTCCCAAAATTGGGTGGGTTTTGGCTTCATTTCGCTGCACAATACCATGTTGTAATTCACAGTGTAAGATGGTATCAGCATATACTTGGATGTTTGCTTAGACGACACCATGCAGCTTCCGGATATCAAACCCAGAACCACATTCCTCGATGTACCTCCCCTACTACCATGCACACACGCACCGATTTTTCACGAGCCTTGTAATATAGTACAAAGACATTGTCCATGCACTGCATGCAGATGCTCTGAATCGTAGGTCGAATGCCGAGGCCGCATCCATAGCGATCTACAGTCAAATTCTTCAGTCGCTGTTGTACCTCAAGTTCTACCGATCCACTTCAGGCAACCACTTTTTTAGTCTTATTAGTCTACACTTTTGTTACATTGACCTGACTAAAAATACTCAAAGTCCCTGGCAAATCCAAGGTGCCTTGGTCATGTCCAGGATGGCTTGGTCATGTCCAGGGAAGTGGGTCATGTCCAAGCAAGTAGGCCATGACCTGGTCACCTGGGTCAAGTTGGTCATGACCAGGGGTAGGATAGGGTATGCCCTGGGAGGGATAGGGTACCTTGTGGGAGAGGAGGGAGACCTCTTCAAGGGAGGGGTGTGGAACTTCCAGGGTAGGAGTAGGGGGTGCAGTGGGGGTGACAGAGAGGGAGTAGAGGGTGCTGAGGGAGGAGTAGGGGATGCTTGGAAAGCAATATAAAATGCTTTGGGAGAGATGTCAGCCTCCAGAGTGGAATAAGATGGTGCAGGAGAGATGTCAGTTTACATGTGAAGTGTGTGTAACCTTGGGGAGTGTTTCAGTGGGCTAATTGCAGGTACATGGGGCAGTGGGAAGAGAAGGGAAGCTGCTGGCTCATGCTGAGTTGGATCTGGCCAAGGACAGCTTGGACATGACCTGGGGCAACTTGGACATGACCAAGGTTAGATTGGACATGACCAGGGGCAACCTGGACATGACCAAGGTTAGATTGGACATGACCAAGATCAGGTTGGGCATGATCAAGGTTAGTTTGGACATGGCCAAGGGCAACTTGGACATGTCCAAGATTAGGTTGTACATCATTTAAGGCATTTTAAAAATTACTATATTAGGAAATTTTTAAATTTCTATAGTGGCTGAGGTCAAAGCTGTTTTTATTACCAAAATTAGGCAATTATCAAACACTTATGTTTTTCTCATAGAGTTAGACACATTTGGTATTTTTGATAAATTACTATATTAGGCAATTTTATTTCAATAGAGTTTTAATTCTTAATTAGGCAATTTCAAAAGTTTGCAGTGGATGAGGTCAAAGCTGTTTTCATTGCCTAATTAAGAAGTGACAAATCTTTTGCAGTGGATGAGGCCAAAGCTGTTTTTATTACTTACAGCCGTTTGCAAAATTCATGACAGTCCGTGAATTTGAGACATGTCTTATGATTTTGAATGACTTGGTGTATTCGTCATTTCAAATGACTTGTGAATTTTAAGTTTTGCCTGCCGTTACTCTTCTCTTTGCTCACTTTCATCATGGCTCGTTGCCGTTCTACCTCTTCAACGGTGAAGAGCCGTGAGTTCATCAACAATAGTGATGACTTTGAGGAAGATGCCTCAGCAAATTCAGTGACAGACCTCACTCACGACAATGATACTGAATCCGATATTAGGCCTAAGATCTGCCTAAGGTGTGTAACCATACATTTTGACACTTTGTACGTGTTATACAATGCAATAAGAGAGTTATACGGAGCCCGAGCGTGATAGCTGTTGCCGAGGCAAAGAACTTAACAATAATACTCAGCGAGCCATGAAGGTACGCCCACAAGCGTAGCCTAGAGCCAAGCTAGCAAGGATACCTGGGCTGCCCGGAGATGTAATGCTAGATTGTCAATCTAGTTATACCCAAAAGTGCATACTCTCTAAACTACAGGACATCTCAAAGCGGGATAAGTACTAAGCCAACACGTTACTGGAGGGAAGGAATTATGAGGGAAGGCATCCCTTGCACTAAGACCCCAACAAGCTATGTTAAGATGTGGACTTTACAGTCCATAACAATGGACCAGAACAATCCCAAGGAAACCGTAGAGGTCTATTTGACCCATCCTCAACAAGCTTCAAGCCCAAAGACTCCAGCTCAACCTTGCAAGAAAGGTTGAAAAAGTGATGAGATTGATAAACAAGGTACGTGTCATGTTTTCTTGCCAAAATTTTTCACTTACTGTCCGAATGAGGTAGTACTGCCTAAGGATCTCAAACTTTCAGTTAGCCTTCAACTATACATGTATCCTACTCCTGCAGAGGCCAAGAAACCAGTGAAAAACCAAACAGCTGCCAAAACTCAGATCTGTAAATTCGACTTTGCTGACCCTTTCTCGACATTCAAAGCCCAGCTTCTCGTTTGAACCAATGATTTTTTCAAACCCGAAAAAACCAACATTGACAACTACAATATTGCTTATACAATTGCTCAAGTGGCACCTCAGCCTGTTACGCTTGATAGTGAAGAAAGCTATGCACATTTGGTGGAATCTCTGAAGAATACTAGTCAAGTGGTAGTATATGTTACGAAGAAGGTGGCTGATTTGGTGAGTTATTTGTTCTTTATACTTCACTTAATTTGCTCATAATGCTCCCGGATCAATGAGAGCAATGACCAGGAGAACAATAAGAAGAGTAAGAAGAAATTGAAGGTATTTTATGTTGAATATGTCTTTACATGCTCTAATGTGGTGTAGGTGCCCGCTGAACGTGATATTGACCCCGAAGATAACCCCGTTAATCAAAACATTATCGCTATTCGTGGTCAATGGCCCTGTGAAACGAAATCCTGTCCGAGTGAAAATTGTTGGATCCATCCTGAAACAGTGACACATTTCCCTCTCCACTTCAGGCGTGTTGAGAGATGGGCCATGGCAATGGTATGTCCTATGTCCTTTCGTATGACTATTGCTGATGAATGCCCAGTTGGATGGTCCTGAACAAGCAACAGTTGAAATCACCACCGAATAACAATCTTTTCACCACAAACAATGAAGAGAGCACAGTTGCCTCCAATGTCTTACAGCAGTGTCAAGCATGACACAATTCAACCACTACTGGCTCCAATATCAGCATCAATATCACTCCTGAAGTTGCTGCGCTTCTTCACTCAGCTCCTCCACCTGTCCCGCTTGCCACTCCTGTTACCGCTGCCACTGCTATGCTTTTATTGCTACTGCTTCCTCCTGATCGTATGCCTGGACTATATATGACCATGGCAAACTTCTGTACACAAGACGGTCTTGATAACTTGGTCACTCAAAAACTCATCGAACTTGGTTATGCGAATACAAGCAGTCTCGAATACACTCAAGTGTCTGATTTGAAGGAATCTGGATTGTTGCCCGGAAATATTGCACAGCTTTGTGCAGCTGTTTCGGAATGGTCAGTTGTTTGTGCTGGAAAGTATGGACAGTGTATCATTTTACTTGCTGTGTGTGTTGTTTTTTTGTACCTGTTTTCTTGCTATCATTTTGTATCTCACTCCATGGCACATACAATAGAATTGCATGTATTCTACACTACATCACTATAGTCATTCATTATCATAGTAATACTAGTAACTGAAATTACGTATAGCCTGCATGAGCAATGTATTCTTCTGCATCTTCCGGTGTGATAATCTCCATAGCCAATACCATATCATAGAGCAAGCCTTGCGAAGTGAACAAGCAACCATAACAACAAATAAAGCTCTTGATTTTTGAGAAAGCCTCTTCAATAGGATTGAAATCCAGTGAATATGGTGGCAGAAACTCAAAATGAACACCTACGAATGATTGTCAGAATACAATCACTTTGAAAGACTCTGTGGATGTACCGTATTCTTCTGCCAGCTCAAGAATACATTCGCCATGATGAATACAAGCATTATCCAGGACAATAACACTACGAGGCCCTGGAAAAGGTGTGGTTAAAGGAAGCTACAATATAAATGAGAATAATGTATATAGACAAAGAAACCCTTGAGACATACCACAGATCCTTCCAAAAATTGCAGAAACTTTTCCCAGGTCATTGATCCCTCACATGCTGTTGCTGCAATCATTCCATCAAGAGACAGAGCTCCAGTCCCTGTAAGTCACTGCCCACGGACAAAAACAGCTTTAAGACTCATGGCACGAGTTCCCTTCCTTGACCAACCATACCGTTGAGTCTTTGTTTGTTCATCTTTTGACGTTTCATCCATGAAAATCATCTGCTCAGCATCATACATAGACATGCGCCGGATGAAGTCTGCGCGAACCTTTTCATTTTGTTCAGCAGCAATGATGTAAAGTTTCTTTGTACAGAGACCATGGCATTCAAGCTCACAATGAATTGTTGTAAAGTGTGCAGAGATGAAGCGATTGTAAAAAGCGAATTTTATGCACACATATACAGAGAACAGTTATTACCCACTCTCTCAGGACAGTGTGAAGTACTCCTGAGTGGTAGAAATGTACCTATTATACCAGGGTACAATGCCATAGAGGCCTGTTGCCCCCACTGCCCTGGATACTCTGATACTTATCCTTTAATTTCGAAAAAATGGGGATTTTGATGGGAAATTTGAAAGATCAATAAGAACTGATCTCCCATGGGACATCTAAATATATCAGAGACCCAGAAAGGGTAGAGAACATATCAGGGTATCAGGGGATGGAAAGGATCAGCCTTATCCATGTCAATCTGCATGTTATATCAAGCAATCTTTAGACTCACCTCTTTTCATTAATTTCCTTTTATGGACATACAGCTTTGTCCTCATCCACTAAAATCAAAGGTCGTCCAAAAATAATTTGCAATCCAACCCCTTCCCACCACAGGATTGCCTTCATTTGGGGTAAGCCACCTGTTCTATGTATGGAGAAGGGGTCTGGATGTCTACTGCAAGTTCTTGTCCTCATGGATAGAGTCCAGACAGTTTTTGTGGTGAGTTTGGCCATTTCCCAATTAGGTAGTGAAAACAGCTTTGACCTCATCCACTGCAAAAAGTTTGTGATTTCTCAATTAAGTAATAAAAACAGCTTTGGCCTCATCCACTGCAAAAGATTTGTCACTTCTTAATTAGGCAATGAAAACAGCTTTGACCTCATCCACTGCAAACTTTTGAAATTGTCTAATATAGTAATTTATCAAAAATACCAAATGTGTCTAACTCTATGAGAAAAACATAAGTGTTTGATAATTGCCTAATTTTGGTAATAAAAACAGCTTTGACCTCAGCCACTATAGAAATTTAAAAATTTCCTAATATAGTAATTTTTAAAATGCCTTAAATGATGTACAACCTAATCTTGGACATGTCCAAGTTGCCCTTGGCCATGTCCAAACTAACCTTGATCATGCCCAACCTGATCTTGGTCATGTCCAACCTAACCTTGGTCATGTCCAAGTTGTCCTTGGTCATGTCCAACCTAACCTTGGTCATGTCCAATCTAACCTTGGTCATGTCCAGGTTGCCCCTGGTCATGTCCAATCTAACCTTGGTCATGTCCAAGTTGCCCCAGGTCATGTCCAAGCTGTCCTTGGCCAGATCCAACTCAGCATGAGCCAGCAGCTTCCCTTCTCTTCCCACTGCCCCATGTACCTGCAATTAGCCCACTGAAACACTCCCCAAGGTTGCACACACTTCACATGTAAACTGACATCTCTCCTGCACCATCTTATTCCACTCTGGAGGCTGACATCTCTCCCAAAGCATTTTATACTGCTTTCCAAGCATCCCCTACTCCTCCCTCAGCACCCTCTACTCCCCCTCTGTCACCCCCACTGCACCCCCTACTCCTACCCTGGAAGTTCCACACCCCTCCCAAGAGGTCTCCCTCCTCTCCCACAAGGTACCCTATCCCTCCCAGGGCATACCCTATCCTACCCCTGGTCATGACCAACTTGACCCAGGTGACCAGGTCATGGCCTACTTCAAGTTGCTTGGACATGACCCACTTCCCTCATCAGGAAAAGCCGTTTTTGCCTAGGTGACCCCAGAGCGGCCTAAAGCAAACTAGGTGACCTATGAATCCTATGGCATCCTAGGAATTTGTCCTTGTCCCGTGCCAGTCAAGGCTCTTGAGGATTCCCTAGGGTATCCTAGGCAAACCCAGGGCAAGCCTAGGTTTGCCCAGGTTTGCCCAGGTGCTCCCCAGGTGTTCCCCAGGTGTTCCCCAGGAGCACCTGGGCAAACCTAGGCTTGCCTAGGGAATCCTCAAGAGCCTTGACTGGCAAGGGATGAGCCCAAACTCCTAGGATGCCATAGGATTCATAGGTCACCTAGTTTACTTTAGGCCACTCTGGGGTCACCTAGGCAAAAACGGCTTTTCCTGATGTAAGAAACATTTAATGGAAAAGACTCAAAAAATCTCACCAGGCCATTCAGGATCCATTGTCAAAGTGAGGCCAGCCTGGTCTGGTACTGGGGTTTGCAGAGTACTAGTCCCTAATTTACTGTTAGAATGAAGGCAGACGTTTGAAGCTTGATATTGAACAGATGTCCTACCTCCTTGTACAAACTTGGGCGCCCTGGCACCCTCACTGGCTGAGATATATTAGCATATAGTCATGAGAACTTCAAAGCTTTTAAACACCCCATATGTGGACTTGAGATATGGATCAGAGGCCTTGCGAGTAGATGAGCGAACAAATTTTGAGCATCCACTTGAGTTAGATCCTGGCACTCACTGTCGTGATTTTCAAGAACGTGCTACCTTCAATTTTTCAGCAATCTCCTCATGTGTTTTGATTTCTTCTTGCAAGAACTGCTTGCTTGTTAGCCTGCGTTCTTGGCTATGCGGTCATGAGTACTATTGCTGGGATTTTTGAGGATGCCAGTAGTTCGAGATGCTTGGATTCGTTTGCCACTCCATCATTGAGTTCAATTAGCCAACAATTCAGTAACACTGACAGCGTTAAAGAATGGAAATCCGACAATATACCTAACATCTCATTCTCTCCATCAGCTGATTCTAATAACACGTATGCTGTTTGACCGTTTGCTGAGTCAGTGTTCAAATGCGGGAAGGTGAAAAAGTTGATGGAATGGGGCCAAATTCAGCCGGCTCTGGTTTTACAGTAATAGGCGAGTCTAATACAATAAAACTCAAGATATTAATGTGTGAAATTAAATGTGAACTCTTTGGTGCACACCTGTATAATTGATCTTGCAAATAGTCCCGCCACGAGGGCAACTCAATCCAATCAAGGCTTTCATAAATCTCTGGATGTTTTCACAAATAAGCGGCCAGGAACATCTGAATGAATGTGTCATTGTCAAGTGGTGGGGGGGTGTGACAAACGATGAACGTGTTGATTGACAATATACATCATGAATCGTGACATACCTTGTTGCAGAATTCATGTACAATTTTAATGGGAAGATGTTGCAAAAGAATTTTGAGCTCATCGCTGTTGGTCTCATTGGCCATTGTCAAAGGGGCGGAGAAGGTGGTGGCACAGAACAGAGAAATTTTTATGTGTTCACATGCATGAAAGGTTGTTAGTGGCCTCACGGCAATGTGCATTCAAAGCATATGTGACTGTGCATGACCCAAAGCTGATGGTGTGTGTTTAAATGTGATTGTGAGCACTTCAAATGTGAATGTGAGCGCGCTGAAGGTAAATATCTGACTTAGGAACAAAGGTGAATGAGTTGTAACTAGTATATACCCCCCTTGAGGGGAGAGGGGATAGAACAGTATGCTTTCACAGTGCAGTGAGAAGGTCAATGTTATGACCCGATTCTACACTATAGGCATACACACACTCTTTTTTCATTTATTAACAACCACCACCATGACTATCATTAATATTTTACTACCCAACACTATCACATACATTCATTACTTATCTTCTCAACACAACTTGGGATAATGCTGCACATTACCATGGAAGCTGCAAAGACCCTTCCACACAGTATTGACTCATTATTAGTCAACTCCGGTTCCACTAAATGACTCAATATCAGTCATCCATGACTCTACTGAATGACTCAACATCAGTCATCCGCAGTTCCGCTTAAATGACTCAGTAACAGTCATTGCACACCATTCCACAGTCATGCTGACTGATCCGCAGCATTTCCGCAGTTATGACTCAAATCTAGTCATTCCGCAGCATTTCCTAACTAGTACATATTAAACAGTATATAAGGAAGCCAGATTTACCAATGTACAGTAGACGTATTATTTTCTTAAATCCAAACCCCCACTTGTTTGCTGTTATCACTTGTGTGAATCACCAGACCAACTCATTGTATCTTGTTGAGCTATCTCCAAGCTACAATACACATTTATACATCTTGTTGAGCTAACTCCAAGTTGTATCCACTAACATTCACCTGTTGAGCTATCTCCTAGTGAATACTTCTTTAATTGCCACTTGTTGAGCTATCTCCGAGTTGCAACTTCCTATTACTTGTTGAGCTATCTCCAAGTATTAGACATTACACTCACTATTACTTGTTGAGCTATCTCCGAGTACTAGACACCACACTCACTACTACTTGTTGAGCCATCTCCGAGTACTAGTTCTGATTCATATTACTGCTTGTTGAGCTATCTCTGAGGGTAATCATATTATTATTTGTCGAGCTATCTCCAAATAATAACTTCTGTGAGTTTCGTATTACAAACTAGTTACTAACTTTACTTGAGCCTAGTTGTTTGAGTATATATTTTTTGCCTGGAGGTTTCAACAAACGGAAAGGCTTGCTCTATAATCTCATTAATTTCTCTTATCATTTTTACTGCTGAGTTACGTACTGTGAAGGTTTGGACGAGACTATTGATCGAGTCATAACAGTCAAGCTTTGTTAACTTTGTTGTCATCCATAATCACTATTGAAAGGAGAACATCAGAGTACCACAAAGGTCCAAAGCCCAAGGCATAGACAGATTAGGTATCAAGATATAGTAACACAAGCATTAAGACACTGATCATACTTTCCAAAGAGGATGAGATTTATCAAGGAGATAGATTAGCAGACAGGAGACTGAGTAAAACAAACAGAAATAAGGGTATAATTTGCTTCAGTTGAAGCTGGACAATATTGTTGTTGCCTTGGTTGGTAGGTACCAGGAGTGTCCTGGATCGCTTGGGTATTTACCTCTGCATTGTCATCAATTTTGCTGTCCTCTTGCCTAGAGCAAATGCATGCTCTTATCTATGTCTTGTTTGTGTGCCAAAAGAATTTGGACAATGTCCCTGTCCCCCCTCTCAGAAGCTGCCTGGAGTGCATCCCCATATGCTCCCCCTTGGGCATTTACATCTGCTTGGTGCTCCAGAAGGAGCTGGACAATATCCTTGTTTTCCTTGTAGGAAGCTGCCTGGAGGGCATTCCCATAGTATCCCCCTTGGGCATTCACACCTGCTTTATGGTCCAGAAGAAGATGGACAATATCCATGTTGCAGCTCCAGGAAGCTGCCTGGAGTGCATTCCAATACTCTCCCCCTTGGGCATTCACATCTGCTTTATGCTTCAGAAGAAGCTGAACAATACCCCAGTTTCCTGTCCAGGAGGCTGCCTGGAGTGCATTCCCATACTCTCCCCTTGGGCATTTACATATGCTTTGCATTCCAGAAGAAGCAGGACAACATCCTTGTGTGCCCTCCAGCAAGCTGCCTGGAGTGCATTCCCATACTTGCCCCCTTGGGCATTTACATCTGCATTGTGCTCCAGAAGAAGCTGGACAATGCCCCTGTTTCCTGTCCAGGAAGCTGCCTGGAGTGCATTTCCATACTCTCCCCCTTGGGCATTTACATCTGCTTTGTGCTCCAGAAGAAGCAGGACAATATCCCTCTGTACCCTCCAGCAAGCTGCCTGGAGTGCATTCCCGTACTTTCCCCCTTGGGCATTTACATCTGCGTTGTGCTCCAGAAAAAGCTGGACCATATCCTTGTTTCCCATCCAGGAAGCCACCTGGAGGACATTTCCATATTCTGCCCCTTGGCAATTTACATCAGCAAGATTTTCCACCAGTAAAAGATCAGCAATGCTTCGCATATTTAACCTAGCCATGTAATAAAGTTGGCCTTGTATTTCACTTGAGTGTAAAGTTGGCTGATAGATTGCGTCACGCCAAGTACCGCGTCCTATATCATGCATTCTAATCCAATTCACATAAGTCAGTTGATTGCTGTCTTCCATCAGTGATATGGCCAAGTCCTTTGCAGTCTTGTGTTCAGAGCCTTCAGGAACTAGCCTTTCCATGTGTGCTGGCCAATGCTGGGCAGTATATAGTCCTAATGGATATGACTTGTCAAAGATTTTTTTTTTCCTTGGGCAACATCCCCTCTTTGTTAAAGTGCAGTAGATAAATAAGGCAGGTTTGACATATTGTGGAATGTGCTAAATGCTCATTGATTTCAAACACTTTTTTTTTATATGCACATTGGCAATGGCTTGGGTGAGAAAGTCTTTCACTGAATTGTGGGCTAGTTGCACAATGTACTTCTCCTCACTGAAGTCAAACCATGTTTCCTCCAAGCTTATAGTAATTAATGTAGAATCCAAGATATTGTAAGTCCCATTCATCAGCTCCAAGGACCGCATTTCAGGATCAAATGTTTGATCTTCTAAGTCTACAGCAAGAATATCTGTGACCTGTGCAATTGAAAGTGGTTCAAATGCATAGACCAACCACATAAGAAGTTTGCCTGCATCTTTCACATGTTCACTTTCATTCATTCTTTCAATGGCCAGAGTGTATGTTTCTGCTAGGGTCTTGGGTAACTTTTTCAATGCCTCCCGCATGGCCTTGGGTGTCTTGCACCGTTGCAGCACAGTTACCTGGCAGTCAACCCAACGGAACCTTTGAAACATCAAGTTGAATACAAGGCTATTCAATATGTTGCAGTACTTACTGTCCCTGTGCACTTTCATTTAAATGATCAACTATCTCATTTAACAGTTCTGGCTGGAATTTCCGATGGCTGAATATGCCCTTCAGGTATTTAGCAACATCCTGACGAAAAGATTCTGTATCATCAAGATGAATATACCAGGATGCATCATCAACAGTCTCAGCTAAATATTGACTGGTTACAGCTATGCAGAGGTTCTCCTTAAGATGGGCAAGATGTTTGAGAACATCAATTGCCTCACTGCATTCATCCATGGCATCTAGCACAAGGTATACTGGGCTCAAGTCTTTAGAAACAACTTCCAAAGTAGCACTTAGTCCTGCTATAGTAGGCTCCATAAGGCCATGGTTCGATTTTCTATATAGCTCATGCAAGGCAGGATGAACCGTTTCATCCCTTGTAGCCATTTGGAGCAAAAGGGACTGAAGGAGGCCTCGAGCATTGGTCTTAGTGTGTGAGTTATCCCGGTTGTCAAAATAGTAGTAGCAACACAGGAATGCTTGATTGGCTTGCAGGTTTTCAATGATAGCTGCCCTAAAGAATCACATGAGAAATATGAAATATGAAATCATACCAACTTTGCTGTATGCATACAAAAGGAATGTTTTGCCTGAGCCCACTAGATGCACTATGATTAGATTTGAAATTACTCTACAAAAGAGTTTTACCTTTGCCCTGAATCCATAAAATTCCAGATGTAGCCTCTCTCCATTCAGCAAACTGGGGATCAGAGAATATCCACTCTCCAGTTCCAGGTGTTCTCTTATCACATGCTGCTACAAAATTTGTAGAGGGATCAGGTGCTTTTAACCATTTCCGAATATCCGATACATTGTTGGTATCTGCAATACAGAGTGTTACTCAAAGACATTGATAAGAGTTGTCAAAGAGCACCCACTCCATGTATGATAGTTATTCTGGATGTTGGTTGCTGCTTGAAATTGCGGGTTTACCATAGAAAAGTTGGAAGCATTGTTGTAATATCAACGGAAACTATCCTAAACTCATGTGGAATCACGGCGAGTCATTATGACTCATATTCGGTTCAAGGTATTTGATACATTGGACATAAGTCATAGCTAGTTAAGTAAAGTCATATTGAGTCATATCTAGTCATGTAGAGTCATGCGCAGCAATGCACAGTCATTCCGCAGCAAGCTTATTACGTAGTTTCCCATGGGGCCATTAGCATTTACAGTAACCCCCGTGCAGTCACCTGCAGTCACCCAGAACAGTCACCCAGCAGTCACCCAGCAGTCACCCTATGGCTAAATGCAGTCACCCCAACAGTCACCTTAGGGCCAAATGCAGTCACCCTAGCAGCCGCCCAATTAATTATATATGTAACATGAAAAGCAGAAATATATCCTGTATCCTGTGTACTAAGTGTACCCGACTGTAGTGGTTCCTAATGTCCAGGCTCTGGACAAAATATTTAATCCAGACTCTGCATACTTAGTGTTTCATCACTCTTTACACTTTTTCACCCGATTCTTTTCCTATCCATACGTTGGAGATATTGACGTCAGCCAAGCAATTGGTTTGCTCGCCGAAGTTTATCCTACCGATATTTCTCCTGTGGAGCTTATATGTTTTACCCTATGTTTTATGATATATTTCTCCGTATGTTTACGTTTAACTCAAGTTTAACTATGATTAATGTTTACACTAAGCATTCTAAGGTGTTACTAAGTGCACAGCATGATTTAGCTATTTAATCCATTTTTCAGAAATAACAATCACCTTTGAGCCATCTACCCTTTAAACATTTACAGTCACCTTGCAGTCACCTTTGAGGCATTTTACAGTCACCCAACAGTCACCTTTGGTATGTTTACAGTCACTCAGCAGTCACCTTTGATGTATTTACAGTCACCCAGCAGTCACCTTTGAGATATTTGCAGTCACCCTGCAGTCACCTTTGGGATATTTACAGTCACCCAGCAGTCACCTTTGAGGTATTTGCAGTCACCCTGCAGTCACTTTTGAGATATTTACAGTCACCCTGCAGTCACCTTTGGGATATTTGCAGTCACCCTGCAGTCACCTTTGGGATATTTGCAGTCACCCTGCAGTCACCTTTGGGATATTTGCAGTCACCCTGCAGTCACCTTTGGGATATTTACAGTCACCCAGCAGTCACCTTTGAGGTATTTGCAGTCACCCAGCAGTCACTTTTGAGATATTTGCGGTCACCCTGCAATCACCTTTGAGACACCAACAGTAGTCTTTGTCATTTGAGACTGTATCGTAACAAAATACTACAGAAGAGCAAGTCTGATATTAAATTTGGACTGTCCACAGGTCCCAGTTGTAGGAATATTGCATATCAGAGTTTAAGGTCACATGAAATGTTAAGTTGGGTCATATACTTAATAAATGTACAGTCTAATGCAACAAAGTGCGGTAAGATTCATCAAATTTACAGTCACCTCGCAGTCACCTCGCAGTCACCTCGCAGTAACCTTGCAGTCACCCGCAGTCACCCGCAGTCACCCGCAGTCACCGTTACTGCGGGGGTGACTGTAAATGTTCTATGCCCGTTTCCCATGTACTAGTTTATCCCTATAAATATAGGCTCGAGGGACCCAATTCATATAATTAAGAACTACCCCCACAACTAGCGAGTACTTAAACTCCACCAATAATTCACTAAGTATTACACAACCTTCAATAGGTTATGGGCCCCGACCTTAGCTGAATTAAATACACATTATCTTTGACATTACAAACAACAATCTGCACAACACTTTATCATCAGTAAGAAGTCAACAACAACAACACAATCACCAGTCTAGCAATAATGTCTACCAACCATTCAAGTAACACAAAGCTTGGGTATTATTTCCTTAGACTCCCAAAACTCAATTCAGATGGATCAAATTGGGTCATATACAAGGACCGCTTCATGTTTGCTGCTGAAGCTGCAGGACTTGAAGAGTATTCGGAAGACACAGCTGCACCAAAGCAGAAACCAGCAATTGCTCATGCCAGTGCTGGCCCAACAGCAGCAGAGACCAAAGCCATTGAAGAGTGGGAAAAGGAAATGAAAACATGGAATTCAGAATCAGCAATATTAAAGCAGGGAATTGCAAGCACTATACCTGATTCATTATTCCTAAAGGTTAAAGGTGAGACAGCAGTTGGAAAGATGTGGAAGAAATTAGTAGATGAACATCAGATGAAGTCAAAAATGATGATGGTCGACTTGCGGCGTAAATTACAGAATGAACGTTGTGAGGGTGACAATGATGTTTGGGATTACTTATCCAGAGTAATTGCCTTACGAGAAGATTCAATTTCAATGAATGCAGATCCCGGCGAGGATAATTTCATTGCAATAATCATGACCGCTCTTCCAAGATCATATGACCCTTACCTGGCAGCATTGACTGCAACGGCAACACTTGTTAGCACAACACTCACAGTGGATACATATATTCGTGGGATCCAAGATGAAGCAGATAGAAGGAAATTGGGACAACAAAATTCCAAAAATGGAGCCAAAGAAGCAGCATATGCTGTGGGACCATCAAAGAAGTCTGCAGGAAATAGGAAATCAGTGAAGTGTTTTAATTGTGGTAAGATGGGTCACATGAAGCAGGATTGCTTTGAGGAAGGGGGTGGAAAGGAGGGCCAGTGGCCTAAATACTGGAAAGGGAAAGGAAAGGGAAAGACCTATTCTGCCAAAGCAGCCATTGACAATGAAGACTTTGCATGGTATGCAAGTGTAATCCCTGATGAGAAATGGGAAGCTAAAATCACTGAAAACCTGTTGGGATATGAAGAACCTGACACAAGTAAATCAGAGCAACTGGAAGGGATGGGAACCATCTATGAAAATAATGAGAATCATAGTGTTGTGCCGGCTGGGGCCCGGCTCAGAAGCCCTGGCTATGGCCCAGCTCATGAGGGCTGGGGCCGGGCCCTATGCAAGGGCTAGGGCCCGGCCCAGGCTCAACATACGAAGCAACGGGGCTATGGTTTGACAAGGCTTGTGCCTCATAGTTACAGTACTTAATAAGTTTAATGTATTTAACAATGTACAAAAACATTAAGTGCAAACATCTTCCCAGTCTCCGGACCCATCATCAAGGACGATCTACTCAGATTCCTCCGTCACAAGTGTTGACCGGTCCACTTCTGCGGCAAGCTGTTCCATATTCTCCTCCGATTCAAGGTCAAGCTCATCGGCTGTAGTGAAAGGAGTCCAAAATAATAAATCCTTACGTAGTAAGCACTTCAAAAACTGAAGGGCCTCAACAATATCACCCTTCAGCTGGTTCTGGCGTTTGCTGATTGTAATACCTGCACTGGAGAAGGCACGCTCACTTGAAACTGATGAGGCCATGATAGAAAATCTCGGGCAAGGGATGCCCATACAGGGAGACGTTGAGCGTTTAACTGTAAACTCCATGAGGACAAGAATTAAATAAGAAAAGCATTAGTACGTACACCCCACCATTGAACGAGGCTTGAAAAGGTTGATGATGGACCGGCGTGTGGCCTTTTGGTTCGGAATTTTGACGCCATTGGTAGCGCAAGCAGCGACGTTGATCATATTCCGAAACTTGGGGTGCTCAAGTGAAGCGATGGGCTGACATTCAAACTCTGTAAGATCATATGTTTAAATTGAATGAAATACATACCTGATCCGTTTCGATAAGCCACTCGATAGCAGCTTCCTCAAAGAGGTCATCTGAATAAGGGATAATGTGTGCCTTAGGTGGAAGTGGGGATGCATGATCGTTGATGGTGCTCTATGAGGTAGCCGCAGCCTTGAGAGCCTTACGGGCCAGGACATCCTTTCATAGTATGGATGTGAAGTCATTTTCCTTGCACCACTTCTTATAAACAAACTGCGGTCCAAATGAGCCTCAAACATGGAACTGCAGCGATTAGAGAAAACATACCTCATGCTTGAGACCAAGATGACGGCGAAGTGTCGTTATTTCATTGACAAAGGTATCGCTTGGGTCCAAGATGAATTAATAGATTTTCCGTGAAGCAAAAAACTCACGGGCAATCTTTACATTTGCGGCGTGGCTTCGGATGGCCAGGGATGCGTTTGGCCTTCTCAAAGAAATAGCTAGCATCTGCACCCTTTTCATGAGTAGGTTTTGCGGCCGGTTCTTCATCACTACTCAAGACTATGGGTGGATCGGCAGTCTCATCTCCAGTACGTGAACGTTTGGCTATAGAATAGATAATTAATTAGTTATGTATGTTTGTATTAGATGGTTTCACACCTGTTGACTTTGATTTTCCCTTCAACTTCTTATGATCCTTCACTGACGCTGAGGAGTCTGACCCATCTCCATCAGAAGCAGAAGTATCGGATTCTCGGTTGGACAGTTTTCGCTTCTTAGACGTTGAAGGACTAGGATCTGTACATGTGGAATATTTAGATCGGCAGTACAGTGTAAAGAATATATACCTTTCGAGGGTTCTTGAGATGCTGATTGATTTTCTTGAGATTCCGGGTTGATGTTCCAAAGCTGTTCCAATTTTTGTGCATGCCAGTGGACAGCTTCTTTCTGTAATGGAAGCTGTGTTGCCTTGTTTTCTGGGTCTCTGAGCTTGCCAGAAGATGCTGATGAACAGCGAGATGGCACTTCAGTAGACATGAGAAAAGGAGATAAGAAACCGGAGGGAAGGTTAAAAATTTCAAGCCGAAAATCCGGCGTGTACTTATCAAGATGCACAGCCCCGGCTCAGGGCTTCCAAGAAATCTGAGCCGGGCCCTGAGCCCTCGCAAGCCCTCAAGACGGCTCCGGCCAGGCCCGGCCCAGACGGCTCAAGGGCTCTGAGCCGGAGCCGTCACAACACTAGATTGAGATCCTATGGGCGTTCAAATGAAGAGGGCAGTAAATCCAGTGCTAAAACAGTGCTTTCCCAAGAAACAAGGTCTGAAGATGGTAATTCAATGCCAGATCTTCAGAGTATCTCCACATCAATTGATGATGATTTGGGAGATTGGCGCACAGCCGAGCCTGACAATGATGAGGCATGGTTCAGCGACATTGACGAAGAAGAAATCCCTGACCTACAAGAGGTAGAGGATTGGTATGACAAGAAGGAAACTTGTCTAAAATCACAGGAAGGACCTATCCTAGTTCAACTTGAAGTACCTGACCCAAATGCTATACAAGAGCAAGGGGATGTTGAATATCAGGAAATTGATGTGCTAGGAAGAGCACAGACCAGGTATAATTTTTGTTATCTTGCAAATGCTGACAAGAATATAGGAGGTATTACTGAGCTCTATGACTCAGGTGCATCACGCCATATGTCCCCATATAGGGAGAAGTTTATCAACTTTGTTCCCATTGCCCCCAAAGATATTAGGTCTGCTGACAGTGGAACCTTTGAGGCAGTTGGACGAGGCGACATGCGGATCACAATTCCTGGTAAAAAGACACGGACAACAATTTTAATTAAAGATGTTTTATATGCACCAACGTTGAGTGTGACACTCATATCAGTGGGAAAAATTGCAGCATCTGGATGTTCTATCATATTCCGCAATCAATTTTGCAAAATATATGATGAGAAAGATAAATTGTTGGGGCAAGTAAACTGCAACAATGGGCTATATCAGGTCCATCATGAACCTGATCAAACCTATGGCATGGCAGCTAATAGTGTGAAAGTGACAGTGAATGAATTACACCGTCGACTTGGTCACATTGCACCAGAAGCTTGCAGAAAAATGGTTCAGGATGGTCTTATTGAAGGCATTGAACTAGATGAAAAGGAACCAGTAAAAACATGTGATACATGTGAATATGCAAAGAAGACCCGGAAACCAGTCAAGAAGGAAAGGGATCAGAAAAGGGCAGCAAATATTGGTGACCATATCCATTCTGATGTATGGGGACCATCCCCAGTACAAACTCCTCGTCATAAACATTACTACTGTTCATTCACAGATGATCATTCTAGATGGTCCATGGCTTATCTTCTGGCAACAAAGGATGAGACTTTTGATGCATTTAAGCAATTTTGTGCATGGTTATGGACACAAAAAGAGATCCGAGTAAAAATGTTAGGATCAGACAGAGGAGGGGAATATCTGGGCAGATTATTCAATCAATATTTGGCTGAAGAAGGAATAACTACAAACCTTACTGTTCATGATACACCAGAGCATAATGGAGTCTCAGAAAGACTTAACCGGACTCTCCTTGAACGAATCCGTGCAAGGTTGCATGCAAGTGGATTACCCAAAAACTTGTGGGGAGAGGCTTTGAAACATGCAATTTGGTTGAAAAATAGATCAGTAACAAGAGCATTGAAGGATAAAACACCTTATGAGATTATGTTTGGTGAAAAGCCAAATTTATCAAATCTCCGGGAATGGGGAGCCAAGGTATGGGTACATGAAGATGGCAATACAAAACTTGAAGGCTGAGCAAATATTGGACATTGGCTGGGATTTAATCTCGAGTCAAGTGGCCACAGAATTTATTGGCCAGATACTCAGAAAATTTCTGTAGAAAGAAGTATCAAATTTGATCAAGACGCGTCAACATTTGTACCTGGTGGAATTTGGTATGAGGGGGAGAATGAAGGATTCATTCCGAACCCCACCAAACCAGACAACACAGAAATTCAAAACTCTCCAAAACCTTCTTAAACAACAGCTCCTACTATCACAATAAATCCTACTTCTACTTCACAAAATGCACCACCCAAAGATCACTTAGGAAAACTGATCAACTCCAGTGTTGATGAGGGAAATATTTTGGAAGGGAAACGCAAGTGCACTGCAACACGCAAAGTGCAGGACCTTATTACTGGAGAGGGAAGAACTGATAATAGACCTAGTGCACCATTAGTAGCTACTGGTGTAAAAATCCCTGATATAGGAACGGATATAGCAGGAGGACTCAATCAAGCTGTTTTTGGACTTGCAGCAATGGAAGCTGTAAGCATTGATCCCACTTATGAAGAGGCCAAGAAGAGGTCAGACTGGAAAAGATGGGAGGAAGCTCGAGACATTGAGCTAAAGACACTATTGGAAGCAGGAACCTGGGAAGTTGTCCCAAGACCTGCAGACCATAATGTTGTGGACTGCAAATGGGCACTGAAGCTCAAATTGAAGGATGGGAATATTGACAAGTATAAAGCCAGACTTGTGGCAAAAGGATTCACACAAGTTGAGGGAGTAGATTTTTATGAAACATTTGCACCTGTTGCAAAGATGGAATCACTCAGGATAATTCTCACCATGGCAGCCCGAAACAACTGGGATATTGAAGTCTTTGATTTTCATGGAGCATACTTAAACGCTACATTTGAAGACAATGAACAAATCTACATGGAGCAAACACCAGACATAGAGTTTGCTGACAGGACTAGATATGTTCTGAAGCTGAAGAAAACTTTATATGGCCTTAAACAATCAGGTCAAAAATGGTATGAAATGTTAACACACAACCTTGTGGAGCTGGGATTCTCCCCTATGGAGAAGGATCATGCAGTTTACAAGTGAGTTGTCAATGATGACATAGCTATTTTAGCTGTTCATGTTGATGATGTCACCATTACTGGGAGCTCTGCAACTTTAATTCAGGAAACACAAGACCTAGTTGCAGAACAGTTCAAGATCACAAAATTAGGCCCAATTAATTGGTTGCTTGGTATGAAGGTTGAAAGAGACCGAGAGAACCAAACCATTTCATTGTCCCAGCAAGCTTTCATTGAAGCTGCATTGAAGGAAATGAACATGGCAGATTGCAAACCATTGTCTATGCCTATGGATCCAAATGTGCGACTTTCAAAGGATGATTGTCCCACAGACCCAGCGGACAGAAAGGAAATGGCAAAAGTTCCATACCGAAAAGGAAATGGAAAGATAAACTGGCTGGCACGAGGAACAAGACCAGATATATCTTTTTCTGTGTCACAACACTCACAATTTCTAGATAATCCAGGACCTGTTCATTGGGAGTCACTCAAGCGGGTATTCCGCTACTTACAGGGAACAAAACACTGGAAACTTACCTTGGGAGGTAAGAAAACTGGACTGGAAATATACAGTGATGCAGATGGCATGAGCCAGGAGATGCGGCATGCAATCTCTGGTTATGCATTTATTATTGATGGGGGAGCTATTTCTTGGAGTACCAAGAAACAAGAGCTTGTCACTCTGTCAACTGTTGAAGCTGAATATGTTGCTTTGACATATGCAGCAAAGGAAGCACTATGGCTTTGTCAATTTCTGGAGGAATTATTCCATCCCATTGATCAGCCATTTATTATCTATGGTGATAATCAAGGTGCCATTGCTTTGGCCAACTCTGAACTTGGACAATTTCATGCAAGGACCAAACACATTGATATCCGATATCATTTTATCCGCCAATGTATTCAAGACGGCACTATTCAATTGGTCTATTGTCCTACAGAGGAAATGGTAGCTGATATCTTCACCAAAGCTTTGACAAGTTCAAAGGTGAAGTATTTTGCAAAGAGTCTTGGACTAATTTCCGCTTGAGGGGGAGTGTTGTAATATCAATGGAAACTATCCTAAACATGTGGAATCACGGCGAGTCATTATGACTCATATTCGGTTCACGGTATTTGATACATTGGACATAAGTCATAGCTAGTTAAGTAAAGTCATATTGAGTCATATCTAGTCATGTAGAGTCATGCGCAGCAATGCACAGTCATTCCACAGCATTCCACAGCAAGTTTATCACATAGTTTCCCATGTACTAGTTTATCCCTATAAATATAGGCTTGAGGGACCCAGTTCATATAATTAAGAACTACCCCCACAACTAGCGAGCACTTAAACTCCACCAATAATTCACTAAGTATTACACAACCTTCAATAAGCACCATCAAACAAAGCACCAACAACCCTGCTCACACCAGAAGGGTAAAAAATTCTGCTCGGCAGAAATGCAATCCAATTCTTGACATCTCGGCGGAACTTTCACATATATAGAATTTGTTACTGAAATTTGTGTATTCAATAGAATAGATAACTTGTGTGAAATCCCATTTTGGTATATCATTTTACAAAACTGAAAGATTAACTGAATTTAGACAAATAGTGGAGTTTTGGTGGGTGGTTTTCAGTGGCCTTTTCGGCTTGAGGGAAAAGACAATTGTAATTGAATAATTACGCACATGGGAAAAACCAACTGAACTCCAACTTTTCGCAACTCAAGATATGAGAAAATTTAATTGTCTTTTCAACTACCTGGATTTAGGAACATTTTGTAACTTATTTGATAGCATATATTTGTCTAAATTCAGTTAATCTTTCAGTTTTGTAAAATGATATACCAAAATGGGAGATTTCACACAAGTTATTTATTCTATTGAATACACAAATTTCAGTAACAAATTCTATATATGTGAAAGTTCCGCCGAGATGTCAAGAATCGGATTGCATTTCTGCCGAGCAGAATTTTTTACCCTTCTGGTGTGGCTATCGGAAGTTGCAAGCTGGATTTATGGAAAGAGACAAGACATGTATGCTTACCTGCCCAGCGTATCTGCACCATCCTGAGGGTTGCTTTGCTGCTCTCTGATTACAACAATTAGCACTCGACTGATGAGTGTGATCTCAAAATCTTACCTGAAATCTCTGCGGAGTGAAGGTTCAGTTTCAGTCATGGTGGTACAAAGTCAAAAGAGAGTAATGAAACACGCGGAGGTCGCACGTAAGGCCTCGTGTGCCAACGAAGTAAAGTACCGGCACAAAGTTACCGAAGCTTAAACGCCGCCGATCACTCCGACCTCTGACATCAAATGTTCAGTGTTGGGTTCAATATCAAATCCGTAACGCCGTGCGCAGCGCGGCAATCCCCGACTCTGATCTTCGCCAAACTGTTATACCAATTCGCAAATTAATGGCATATACTATAGATTTTCTTCTGTACAAAGAGAACACGACAAGGAATTCTAATTGAACCTCATTACCCATGCATGAACTCCAACAAGAGTGCATGCCACTGCATTTGTATAGTAATTACATATCATTAGTATGTGGAACAGCGGGGGAGAACTGCCAATGGGACACTTCAGGCAACCACATATTTGGTCTTATTAGTCTACACTTTTGTGACCTAAATCCCAAGGTCATGACCTAGGTCAGGTTGGTCTTTTCCTGGGGTTGGTAGGTCATGGCCTGGGGTGAGATAGGATATGGCCTAGGTGGGGCAGGGCATGGTCTAGGTGAGGGAGGGCATGGTCTAGGTGAGGGAGGGCATGGTCTAGGTGAGGGAGGGTATGGTCTAGGAGGAGGAGGGTATAGTCTGGGAGGAGGAGGGTATGGTCTAGGAGGGGGAGATATAGTCTAAGAGGTGTAGGGTGAGAGTGGAGGATGGTGAGATAGAGAATATAAATAAGAATGAAATATCATAGAATAATGACTTGATATTTTTAGAAACATATTGGGATTTTTTACATATCTGTAGATTATGACAAGATTAAGCTAAGTCACAGTGCCCTGTTCTGGGTGGTCAGGGAAGCATGGGACTTACCTGACCTAGCTGATTTAGGTCATGACCTACTTTTTAGGTCATGACCTGGGTGAACTAGGTCATGACCTACCTAACCTAGGTCATGACCTACCTGACCTAGGTCATGACCCACCTGACCTAGGTCATGACCCACCTGACCTAGATCATGACCTACCTAGCCTAGGTCATGACCTACCTGACCTAGGTCATGACCTACCTGGCCTAGGTCATGACTGGGTGAACTAGGTCATGACCTGCCTACACTGGGTGCAGGTTCACGTGATTTGCCATGATATATGTTGAACAAATGTGAAAATCTCACCAAGTGGGATTCACATATTTTCTAATGCTTTCATTGAAAACATTGTAAAATCATGTTAAAGCTGAGACATATAGATTTACAATTAAATATGTATAAGGGGCAAATGTCATCCTGAACATATGGTGGAAACATAGTGCTTTCAGTCAATATATAATGCTTATACATCCCTCATTCCTGGTGCTACATACAAAAGGCATACAGAAACATTATTCAAAACATCTGCTATAATTTTGCTGAACTTATGAGAAGCCGCTTTTTGGTTTCTTCTTTATAAGGAGCAAGAATTATGAAATATGTATGCTGAGCAAACATATATAAATAATGCATATATGTTTTCTATTATTGTACTTTTCAATAATAATGACATGAGGAAAAAAAAAAAACTTTTCGTCTACTGGATGGGTAGGCGCGGCGCCTATTTTTCTGAATCACATGGCATATGGCCATACCATGCCAGCCCTCGGCATGTAACTGTTGCACCATTTCTTACCATATAAGGCAATAGCTGCAACAATTTTGCAGTCGGTGGTGCGCCAAATGTGCGCAGTTATTGCATTATATAGTAAGAAATATTGACCTTGGCTTGGCGGCCACCCCATGTGATTCAGAGAAATAGGCGCCACGCCAAACAGACCGTCTGGACCAACGGCTGGACAAAAGTTTTTTTTTCGGAATGTCATTATTATTGAAAAGCACTATAATTGTAAGATGTATGGAAAAGCTATGCAAAATGTCTGCTATAAATTTTGCTGAACTTATGAGAAGTAGATTTTTGATTTTTTACATATGATGTGCCATAGTTGTGAGATATATATGTTTAGCAAATGTAAATATCTAGCTCCTATATGTCATTCATTGCTTGTAATATATATAAGCAACATGCAAAAAAGTAATGGTATATATATGCTATAATTTTGCTCAAGTTATACTCCAGTTTTTACCTATAATGAGCCATAATCATGCAAAATATCCTAACACAAAGATAATTGTAAGGCCAAACAGGCTGACCTAGACAAGCTCACTATTTGAGAACATTGCTTGTTCACTGCTGCAGTATTGAAGATACTACTAAGTCAGCTGGATAGACAAGCAAAAGAGCTGGTGTCACACATTTCAGGCTTGAGTGTGATGGAGAATGCCTTATGAGGCGTGGGAAACTCTTTCTGTATATAGTAGGAAGAGGAGGGGAGGGGGGGTATATTGACCTTAAGACCAAAATGCAAGGTGATATATGATAAAAAAATTTTGCACACCCCTTGGTGTAACCTACCTGTTACACATTTGTAGCCTTGGAGTAGCCCATCTGTAGACCATCCATAGTCTATTTGTACCCTTGGTGTTACCTCGTAATCTATTTGTAGCCTATCTATACTCTATTTCTAGCCTTGGTGTAACCTATCTATTGCATATTTGTAGCCTTAGCGTAGCTTACCTGTGGCCCATCCATAGCCTATTTGTTCCCTTGGTGTTGCCTACTTGTGATCTATATGTAACCTTTCTATAGCCTATTTGTTGTTGTAATAGGAACCTGAGGGTAAACCGACAGCAATGAGTGTATTTCCGGTTGTCCTCTCCATGACAGTCGGAAGAGAGAGACAAATGGATGCAGAAGCATCTGCTGACTACAGCTTTATACCTATGTTAGATTACAAGCTTGTAATGACAAATCCTAATCCAACATTTGTAGCCTTGGTGTTGCCTCCTTGTAGTCTATCTGTAGTCTATCTGTACCCTTGATGTAACCTATCTGTGGCCTATTTGTAGCCTTTGAGTAGCCTATCTGTAGACCATCCATAGCCTATTTGTAGCCTTGGTGCTGCCTCCTTGTAATCTATCTCTAGTCTATCTGTAGCTTATCTGTACCGTTGATGTAGCCTATATTCTGCAGCCCCAGAGTGACCATCCATAGTCTATTTGTACCCTTGGTGTTACCCCGTAATCTATCTGTAGCCTATCTATACTCTATTTCTAGCCTTGGCGTAGCCTATCTACTGCATATTTGTAGCCTTGGAGTAGCTTACCTGTATCCCTTCCATAGCCTATCTGTACCCCTGGTGTTGCCTACTTGTAATCTATCTAACTTGTGAGTACCTGCAAGTATTTAGTACTTACAATAATAGTGAAATGGCTACTACATGCAAGGTATGAGTGTGAGACACTTAGTAGGTGCTTAGTATGTAGAATAGAGTACAATGTGGGTAGAGAACAGTGGTCCTTGAGTGATACAAGTCACTGAAGTTGAAGAGGGACTATATTCATCATGGTTGTATAGTGTACAACAGTGCATATAGCCACTTGTAACTTGCTACATCCTAGGTGGACAGATGAGCTGCTCAGACAAGGTCTAGTGCATAGTGGAGAACATATTCCAGCCATTATTTGAGCAAAAAAAATTTATTCTTGCCCTCCCCACAAATACTTCCAGGTACCGGCAGGTAGCACAAATTTGCTTGGATTGATACCCGTGACCTGTATGGATCCATGGGAAACGGATACCTAGATCCGCAGGTAGACATACCTGCGAGTATTCTCACGGTCATACCTGCGAGTACCTGCGGATAACTCGGACTCGTGGACATCTTTAATTCAGTTGTGCAGCAGATAGAAACTGGGGATGAAGGAGATAGAAGTCATGTGTGCAACAGGTGCATACATATCAAAATAGTTGACTGCAGGAACCTGAGAAAACCCTTGAGCAACAAGATGAGCCTTTACCACATTTTCTGCTACATCTTTTCTGCCTTGAAAATATATTCAAGACTACAAAGAGGGTACAGATAGTGAATGAATAGACTATAGATAGGCCTACAAACTGGCTTGGGCTTGGGCCTTATTTTCAGGAGGCCCTGGCCCGCTAAAGCCTGGCCTGGCCTGTGGGCTTGAGGCCCAGCCCAGCCCCACACATCACTAATTTGTACTCTTAATGTAACCAATCTGTAGCTTATTTGTAGCCTTGGAGTAGCCTACCTGTAGCCCATCTATAGCCTATTTGTAGCCTGGGCATTGCCTACTTGTAATCTATCTGTAGCCTACCTATAGCCTATCTGGATGCTTGATATAACATATCTGTAGCCTATTTGTATCCTCAGAGTAGGTTATCTTTAGACCATCCATAGCCCATTTGATATACTTGCAAGTACCTGCCAGCATCCTGGAGTTGTGGAAATCTTTAATTTGTACCCCTGGTGTTGCCTACTTGCCATCCATCTGTAGCATATCTATAGCCTATCTGTATCCTTAATGTAACCTATCTGTAGCCTATTTGTAGCCTCAGAGTGGCCTATCTGTAGCCCATCCATATCTATAGTCTATTTGTAACCTTGGTGTAACCTATCTGTTGCCTATTTGTAGCCTCGGAGTAGCTTATCTGTACCCCTAGTGTTGCCTACTTGTAATCTATCTGTAGCCTGTCTGTACCCTTGATGTGACCAATCTGTAGCCTATCTGCAGACCATTCATAGCCTATTTTTATTCCTGGTTTTGCCTACTAGACTATCTATAGCCTATCTGTACCCTTGATGTAACCTATCTGTAGCCTATTTGTATGCTCAGAGTACTGTATAATTATGACCGGATGCTCCCATAATGTGTAACAGGACCCCCAAGCATGGGGATTTTGCAATGCATAACACATAACAGGAGGCTCCAAGCATTGAAACATCGCAAATCTTGCTGGTGGGCCTTTGGCCCGCTTATTCATTTACACATATAGCACTATGGTTAATGCATAATGGCGGCCTCTGAGCATAATGCTCAAGAAAAACAATGCATAACACCTTGACCCCTGCAAGTGTATGGTCATAATCATAGAGTAGCCTATCTGTAGCCTGTCCATATCTATAGTCTTGTAACGCCTCCACCTCTCCATAATCACCACTGACTGTATCTCACAGTACATAACTCAGTGGTAACAATGATAAATTAATAGAGACTATAGAGCGAGCCTTTCTGTTTGTTAAAACCGCTAGGCAAAGAATATATACTCAAACAACTAGGCTCAAGGACAGTCAGTAGCTAGTTTGTAATCACAGAAGTTATTATTTGGAGATAGCTCAACAAATAATAATATGGTTACCTTGAGAAATAGCTTGATAAGTAGTAATATGGATCAGAACTAATACTCAGAGATGGCTCAACAAGTAGTAGTGTGTGTGGTGTCTAGTCCTCGGAGATAGCTCAACAAGTAGTAGTGAGTGTGGTGTCTAATACTCAGAGATAGCTCAACAAGTAATAGGAAGTTACAACTTGTAGATAGCTCAACAAGTGGTAATTAAAGAGGTATTCACTAGGAGATAGCTCAACAGGTAAATATTAGTAGATACAACTTGGAGATAGCTCAACAAGATACAATGAGTTGGTCTGGTGATTCACACAAGTGATAACAGCAAACAAGTGGGGGTTGGATTCAAAAAAATAATACATCTACCTTACATTGGTAAATCAAGCCTTCTTATATACTGTTTAATATGTACTATAGTTTTTGAGTCATAACTGCAGAAATGCTGTGGATCAGTCAGCCTGACTGCAGAATGCTGTGCAAGTTCTGGTTCTGTTAGCCCTGTTTTTGCCCTTTCCCTTCCATACCACTGCCCTTGGCCACTTCCTTGCCATATCCCTGGCTTGCCACAGTTGTGGCAGGTGAAGGGTTGTCTGTCACTAGGTCGGAACGATGGGTTCATGGATGTATGTGCAGCCATGAGTGCTCTATAGTCTATTTGTAACCTATCTGTTGCCTATTTGTGGCCTTGGAGTAGCCTGTCTGTACCCTGGGCCCTGGTGTTTCCTACTTGTAATCTATCTGTAGCCTATCTATAGCCTATTTGTAGCCTTGGTGTTGCCTGCTTGTAATCTATCTGTAGCCTGTCAGTACCCTTGATGTGACCAATCTGTTGTCCATTTGTAACCTCACAGTAGCCTATCTGTAGCCTACCTATAGCTAAGGATGGACATGAGTCCAGGTCCTAACAGGTGACCCATGGATTCAACACATGGGAATGCCTGTCTGACCCGGATCCACAGGATCCAGGTACCCATTCCCAAGTAGCCTATTTGTAGCCCTGATGTTGCCTACTTGTAACCTATCTGTAGCTTTTGTGTTGCCTGCTTGTAATCTATCTGTAGTCTATCTGTAGCCTAGCTGTACCTGTCATGCCCTAGGCATATACCGACTGCCGACATTTCCCGCTTACAGTTACATAATCCGCTCCCACTGCATTTCCGGTTCTGATACACTTCCGCTTTGTCTGTCTTACTATTTCCTTCACCGTACACTTTCTATGATCCCGCCGATCCATTCTCCATCATTCTTACAATCATACATATGCTTTATGCTCATCCCGCCGCTTCCGCTTATGTCCATCATTGTCTTTCATCCCTTGTACTCCTTTTGGCTATTCTTGTCTTTTCTACTCTTGGATTATTACCTATTGCTACTCCGGTCCTCGAGTACCCTTTCAATAGTTCTGTACCATGTCAAGTACAGTAGATTGGAAATATTGCTTAACCCCTTGACTCGTGTGCTCTTGTGTGTTCTGGTTTCTCGCTTTATCTGTTTCTTTAACTCTGTTTCTTCACTCCATTGTTTTCACAAACCTCTGCAATTTACTATCATCTATTTGGTTCCACTCTGTTTGCGCCACATCAGGTCAGCTACTGCTTGACCTTCCGCTTCCGCTCATATTGCTATCAAAGCCGCTTGCACTTAGTGGGTCCTACCCTTTGAGTCGGAAACTCATCTACTCTTAGGCTTACTCGCCGAGTTCATTCTATTGCCAGTACGGACCTGCTGTCCCTACATTAGTCCCTTGGACAATGCCGACACGAGTCTTACATCCCATAGGCACTTCGGAACTGTTCTACACTCACATCCTTTCACATCTCAAACCCACTTTCCCAGTTTGGCTGAACAACAGAAGTACAGAGCATATCCGCACTTTGGTTTCCAGGTTTGTAACCTGCGCTCGAAGGATTCCGCCTAGATCCTTACAGTACCCTTGATGTAACCTATCTGTAGCCTATCTGTAGCCTATTTGTAGCCTTGGAGTAGCCTATCTGTAGCCCATCCATAGCCTATCTGTGCCCCTGGTGTTGCCTACTTGTAATCTATCTGTAGCCTATCTGTAGTATATTTTTAGCCTTGGTGCAACCTATTTGTTGCCTATTTGTCACCTTGGAGTAGCATATCTGTAGACCATGCATAGCCTATACGTACCTTTGGTGTTGCCTACTTGTAATTCATCTGTAGCCTATCTATAGCATATTTATAGCCTTGGTGTTGCCTGCTTGTAATCTATCTATTTGTAGCCTTGGAGTTGCCTACTTGTAACCTATCTGTAGCCTTTGTGTTGCCTGCTTGTTGCAGCAGCTTGTAATCTATCTGTAATCTATCTGTAGCCTAGCTGTACCCTTGACGTAATCAATCTGTAGCCTATTTGTAGCCTCCGAGTAGCATATCTGTAGCCCATCCATAGCCTATCTGTGCCCCGGGTGTTGCCTACTTTTAATCTATCTGTAGCCTATAAAGAGGGACACAAGTCCAGCTCTTTACAGGTGACCCACTTGGTTTAACCTGTGGAAATACCCGCCTGACCTGGATCCAGTTGATCCAGGTACCTGTTCCCACAGGTGCGGGTCAGGTCACAGGTCAGCCCTTGGGGATTTTCAGACCTATAAAGTATATTTTAAGTACAAATACCTACAAATACCTGCAGGTTGACCTGCATGGCCCAGATCCGGTGGATCCAGATACCCGTTTCCCACGGGTCCGGGTCAGGTCACAGGTTGTGTTTTTTTTGGGTGCAGGCACCTGTGCAGTGGGTCCGGGTTTACTGGGATCTGGACTCGTGTCCATCCCTAGTAGCCTATCTGTAGCCGATCTGTAGCCTTGGTGTAACCTATCTGTTCCCTATTTGTAGACCATCCTCCTTGTGTTTCCTGCTTGTAATCTATTTGTAGTCTTTGAACCCTTTATCAGTAGCCTCTCTGTAGCCCCTCCATACCCTATCTGCACCCCTGGTGCTGTCTACTTGTAATCTATCTGCAGTCTATCTATAGTCCATCTGTAGCCTTGTTGTAGCCTATCTGTAGCCCATCCACAGCCTATTTGTACCCCTGGTGTTGCCTATATGTAATCTATTTGTGCCTGGTTGTAATCTATCTGCATTGCCTACTGGTAATCTACTGTACCATTTCAGGCAGTTTGTAAGTCATGGGTCACAAGGGACCCAGATTGTCTGAAAGGTCACACCTGTTCACAGTTACCTCCAAGTAGCCTATCTGTAGACCATCCATAGCCTAGTTATACCCCTGGTGTTGCCCACTTGTAATCTATCTGCAGCCTATCTATAGTCTAGTCGTTGCCTTGGTATTGCCTGGGGGTAATCAATCTGTAGCCTATCTGTAACATATTTGTAGCCTCAGAGTAGCCTATCTGTAGACCATCCATATCATATTTGTAGCCTACCTGTACCCTTCATGTAGCCTATTTATACCCTACTCATAGCCTTGCCTATCTATAGTCTATTTGTAGCCTTGGTGTCACCTGTCTGTTGCATATTTGAAGCCTTGGAGTAGCCTATCTAAAACATATCCATAGATTATGTGTAGCCCTGGTGTTGCCTACTTGGAATCTATCTCCCAGAGCCTGTTTATAGCCTATTTGTAGCTTTGGTGTTGCCTCCTTGTAATCTATCTGTAGTCTATCTGCAACCTATTTGTAGCCTTAGAGTAGCCTATCTGTAGACCTTCCATAGACTATTTGTACCCTTGGTGTTGCCTCCTTGTAATCTATCTGTAGCCTATCTATAGTCTATTTCTAGCCTTGGTGTAACCTATTTATTGCTTATTTGTGGCCTTGGAGTAGCTTTCCTGTAGCCCATCCATGGCACACTTCAATGTACCCCTGGTCTTGCCTACTTGTAACCTATCTGTAGCCCATCTATAGCCTATTTGTAGCCTTGGTGATGCCTACTTGTAACCTATCTGTAGCCTATCTATAGTCTATTTATAGCCTTGGTGTCACCTATCTGTTGCATATTTGTTGTCTTTGAGTAGCCTATCTGTCACCCATCCATAGCTTATGTGTAGCCCTGGTGCTGCCTACTTGTAATCTATCTGTAGCCTATCTGTAGCCTACCTGTGCCCTTGATGTAACCTATCTGTAGCCTCAGAGTAGCCTATATGTATCCCTTCCATGGCCTATGATCTGTACCCCTGATGTTGCCTACTTGTACTCTATTTGTAGCCTATCTGTACCCTTCATGTAGCCTATCCATACCCTACTCATAGCCTTAGTGTTGCCTATAGGCTGTAGCCTATTTGTAGCCTCAGCATTGCCTATCTGTGCCCTTTGTGTAGCCTATCCATAGACTATCTGTACCCTCTTTGTAGTCTTGACTATATTTTACTTCAACATAATATTCTTGTTTCACTTCAATCTTATAACCATCCTATTTCTATTTATCTTCTCAAACTTTTCACATTCATTTCCCATTTTCTATACATGCTCTTTCTTATTATTTTGATATGCCTTTAAATATTCTCCATGATATATCCCTCTTGTTTCCATAAGTCTTACTTCTCCAATATTAGACCCCATGTGAACAATCTTGACATCATTAGCTATTCAAACTTCTCCATCAGGAAAAGCCGTTTTTGCCTAGGTGACCCCAGAGTGGCCTAAAGCAAACTAGGTGACCTATGAATCCTATGGCATCCTAGGAATTTGGGCTCGTCCCTTGCCAGTCAAGGCTCTTGAGGATTCCCTAGGCAAGCCTAGGTTTGCCCAGGTTTGCCCAGGTGCTCCTGGGGTACACCTGGGGAACACCTGGGCAAATCTTGATGCCTTTGTGCTGCCCTATACCATAGCTTAACATAACTCTTTCACTATTTCTAGTGTTTGAGCTGCATGTTTTTTCAATAATGGTGCATCTTCATTCCAAACAGATAAGAAACTTATAGGCACCAAATAGGTACAATAGTTCATACATTTATTCACTGTATGTCAGTAATCATGACATTCATATCATGCTAATGACATACCTCATACTTTCTATATATCTTTACTAAAACCTGCAACATCTACAATGGATAAACAGGGACATTCACTTTTCATATACTCATTATAGTTTTATTATTCATAGCATAACTTACATAAACCAGCATTCCGTAGTATCAGCATTGCATTACTGAAGATTCATAAAATTATGTTAAACATTATTTATCTTTAGTGTAATTCCAGCATATATTCTCCATGTTCTGCAATTAATAATGAAGATGTGTTTGCATGATTATGGCTCATTATAGGTAAAAAACTGGAGTATAACTTGAGCAAAATTATAGCATATATATACCATTACTTTTTTGCATGTTGCTTATATATATTACAAGCAATGAATGACATATAGGAGCTAGATATCTACATTTGCTAAACATATATATCTCACAATTATGGCACATTATATGTAAAAAATCAAAAATCTACTTCTCATAAGTTCAGCAAAATTTATAGCAGACATTTTACATAACTTTTCCATACATCTTACAATTAATAGAAAACATATATGCATTATTTATATATGTTTGCTCAGCATACATATTTCATAATTCTTGCTCCTTATAAAGAAGAAACCAAAAAGCGGCTTCTCTTCAGTTCAGCAAAATTATAGCAGATGTTTTGAATAATGTTTCTGTATGTCTTTTGTATGTAGCACCAGGAATGAGGGATATATAAGCATTATATATTGACTGGAAGCACTATGTTTCCACCATATGTTCAGGATGACTTTTGCCCCTTATACATGTTTAATTGAAAATCTATATGTCTCAGCTTTAACATGATTTTACAATGTTTTCAATGAAAGCATTAGAAAATATGTGAATCCCACTTGGTGAGATTTTCACATTTGTTCAACATATATCATGGCAAATCACGTGAACCTGCATCCAGTGTAGGCAGGTCATGACCTAGGCCAGGTAGGTCATGACCTAGGCTAGGTAGGTCATGATCTAGGTCAGGTAGGTCATGACCTAGGTCAGGTAGGTCATGATCTAGGTTAGGTAGGTCATGACCTAGTTCACCCAGGTCATGACCTAAATCAGCTAGGTCAGGTAGGTCCCATGCTTCCCTGACCACCCAGAACAGGGAACTGTGACTTAGCTTAATCTTGTCATAATCTACAGATATGTAAAAAATCCCAATATGTTTCTAAAAATATCAAGTCATTATTCTATGATATTTCATTCTTGTTTATATTCTCTATCTCACCATCCTCCACTCTCACCCTACACCTCTTAGACTATATCTCCCCCTCCTAGACCATACCCTCCTCCTCCCAGACTATACCCTCCTCCTCCTAGACCATACTCTCCCTCACCTAGACCATGCCCTCCCTCACCTAGACCATGCCCTGCCCCACCTAGGCCATATCCTATCTCACCCCAGGCCATGACCTACCAGCCCCAGGAAAAGACCAACCTGACCTAGGTCATGACCTAAATCCCAAGGTCATGACCTAGCTGCCCAGGTTTTGCCTAGGTTTTTGAGTCTTTTTAGTAAGGTCAATGTAACAAAAGTGTAGACTAATAAGACCAAATATGTGGGTGACTGAACTGCAATGGGACAAAATCCTCAACGTTTATAAGCCCATTAACATTTTTTGTAGTGAGGAACAACTGTTCCTTCATAGATAACACATCTGCATCAGCAGCACCAAGAATCTCTTTTGAACAGACACAAAGGTTTTATTTATGTAAAGGCTGTGCGAATTGCCTCCACTGTTATCAGTATGACATCATTTAATCAACGTGAGAACTAATTGCCTCGGTTAAAGAAATTTGGAACATTAGATAAAAATCAGGACCACAAAGCCCTCCCTTCTCTCTGGAAAGAGACATTAGGGTCACACCGGAGTTACCGGGCCCATCGGATTTGATTTCATCAACGTCGCCTGGTCATGATGGCAGCGTCTCGTATTGCGCGTGATTCGCCGCACCCCGCCGTTATCTTTTCTTTTTCCCCACAGCTTTCTTTGCTCCCCCCACTAATCTTTTTATGCCCTTTTTGGTAGCTTACCCCGCTCGATCGTCGCCATAGCCGATGGGGTCCTCACGGCGCTTACATCGGCACTGTCGGCTGCCAGCCCCTGCTCTGTCTCTGCTGTATCTGCCGCCTCTCTTGCGCTCAATGTGTTTCTCGCTGCTTTAATCTTTTCTCTCACTGTTCTCAGATTCATTTACCGCTGTTCACTGGTTGTTTACTTTGGCCGCCGCCTTTCGTGGTCTGCCATGATCCCTCCGGACTCAAAGTGTGAGGAATTTACATTCCCAAACAAAGATGGCACTATGTTCAATGCCAAAATGTAAGTTTTCTCTCCAGTTTTGTCTTTCCTTTCTGAACATTTGCTCATGATTGGTTTCTCCCCTTGCCCTCAGTATGGATATGAAGGTCTGCGAGCTGAAAGAGCTTTGCCACTCGCTTGGCCAGCCGTGCAGTGGACCAAAACTTGTGTTGCAAGAACGTCTGAAGGCTTATAGTTTAGATACAGATTCATGGAATCTGTAAGTTGCCTTCCAATGCATGAGCAGAGATCTGACCATTGCTTTTAGGACAAAACCTGGTGCACAACGATCTCACAAAGGTAGTCGAAGTCTTGAAAACCATTCCGACAGCAGTACCGCCACTGGAAAGAAGCCGAAGAAAGAAAAGCGCATACGCTAAACGCCGGGATGAACTTTTTGGTGCCGCTGAAACACTGAGCTCTGTTCAACGATCAAAGGACATGCGTACGCCTCAAGAAAAGCAAGATGTATTGGATTGGGTATGTTTTCAATACCCTCTTCACCCTTTCCTATTGTACTGAATAACACCTGTACTCTATCAGGCTGCAGAAATCGTGCAGGAGTTTACCGACTTCCAGACCTCCCGGGAGATTGAGAACATTGAACCGCTTTTCCCCACTCCGGTATGTGAACTGAATCATAAGCATAAGCCCATCACTCCCCAATTGCTTTTTTTCTATGCTTTTGTTGCATCTATAACAATTTTTTCTCTTTGCTAATCCCGTTAATATCAGGCTGCTCGTGACAAGAAAATCGAAGAAAAACTTGACACAATTCTTGCTTTCTGCGCAACTGGGGGATCTACTCCCTCTTGTTCATTGCCTGCTCTACTCAGCGAGGTCGGTAACTCCACTGCAGTATCAGGAGCAGTGCTTCACCATCAAACGTTGGCCTCATTGGCAGTCAGTCCGGTTGTGCCATCAACTCATTCCAACCCAGTAATCAACAACCGGCTCTCGGCGCCGCCTGCTCACATGGAGTTGCTGTTGACTTCAACGCTGGAATCACCTTTGCCATTCAGAGATCTGGATAGTGTACCACTGACATCGACTCATGCTCATCTGCCGCTGCATTCAACCCTGATGTCCACACCGGGTTCTCTGCCACTATCGGCACCTGTTTACAAAGGTCTCGTGTCTTCTCCGCTAGTCCCAACTACAGCAGTTATCGCCTCTGGCACATTGAAAGTGATCACGCTTGCAAACGGCACCCGCATTGAGTTTTTCCCCTCCGATGTGCCCGACCCTGTCCTCGTCTCCTTTGCAGATGACATTTCAAAGCTTGTACACATGTGGGATGACGCGGATCCTGCATTCAACACTGACAAATGTTACCTCAAGATCAAAGGCCATGGAATCCCGATTTGTCTCTGGGAGGCAGCATACAAATATGGAGGTGATCAATGCTGGAAGGGTACCAAGGCTAAGTGGAGCAAATGGAAGGTATGTTTTATTGTGCGGTTGTCTCTTAAGCTTAGTAAATCTGAACTTTGACTATAATCTAGTTTGTTGTTGAGGCGTACAAGTCTCTCGGAGAAAGCAGTTTTTGGGCCAAGTATTATGATCCTAAAACAAACAGCTGTTTGAGCTTCACCGCCATTGATGCAGAGCTTCGGAATGAGCGGAAGGCCTGCAACTGACAAGTTGCTGCTGAGGTTCGTCATGAACTTGGGGATGAGTTTAGTGACAGGTTTGGATATCATGGCAAGGTGCTTGTGAAACCATCTGCGATTGCCAAACGAAATTGAGCAATGCAGTTGCAGAATTAATTGAGTAGTAACCTTTACTTTACAGTTTTATAGTCCATGCTCTTTGTACCTAAATCATTACATTCTCTTCAAAGCTTCCAGGTCCCTTCTAAGCACACTCACAGCTATGCCCACAAGCAAAACACTTGCTTTGTGGCTCCCTGTCCATGTTAAAAAAGTCCTTGCGCTTGTTCCAAGGATCATTGTTCCATGATATGAGATACTTGACAATAGTCAAGTGTGAGAAGTCTGTCGACCAACCTCCCCACTCACAGATTTTACGCAGAGGCCATCAAAGGTCACACAATAACCATTGGCAACCTCCACGCCGGAGTGAGTGAGTACCGTATGTGGATGGGTCCACACCAACGTCAAGCAAATTGTTTCGGAAACCTTCAAGGAAGGCCTCCGAGGTCTGCATATTGATTAGAATTGAGTTCACAAAACTGAAAATTTTTGACAGACCAGCTGTGCATTTGGATTAGCTGAAACATGGTCTCCTGATCCTAGTTTACGAAAGATGTATCCCTCGTTGATGTGTGTGAGGTTAATCCAATCAGCGTAGGCACGGACGGGACATAGGTGCTTCAGGGAGTTGGGCAACACATACAAATAAAACGGTTGAACATCTACAAGGAATTAAGATTTTGTGGCTAAAAATGAAAGGTACTACAGCTTACGGCCAAACTGGTTTGTTTTTTGAAATGGGAGTGTTACCTTGATACACTTCTTTTGTCCCAGAACAATCTCAATCTCATGAGCTTGTATCTTCAGGACCTCATCAACGCGTAGGAGACATGCAAATGCAAGCGTGAATGCAAGATGAATTTCCCGATGAAACTGTGGACCACCCCACTCTTCAGATTCCTTGTCCTTCTTATGCTTGGAAGGCTCGTAGGAGCATATATTCCAATGCTCTGGCTGACGGTTGTAATCATACATGCGTCCAATGATTTCCTATGTTTGAAAATGCAGGTTTAGGTTTACAAAAGATATCAGAAATCATACAGCTTACTGGTGTAACAGCACGGGAGCTGGTGGCGGTCTCACCTGCCTGAACCTTGTTAAGGTTAGTATAAAATTAAAAGGATTTGATAAAACCGGCTCACCTTTCGCCTCCGCAGACTGACCATATAACTGGAGACCAATGAAGAAACCGAGGGGTTTCCTTTCATTTTCCCAGTAACCTCACTGCGTTCCCAGGTTGCAAGACCGAGACCTGCAATGCAATTGAATCCATATGTAAAGGCCGCTCGAATCTTTTGCGCATGCGTGTAGCCATTTCGCATCTCGCTAGCATCCTTTGTGGACCCATCGAGATTGATTGAATCGCACCTGGTAGGATCAAGTGAGCCATAGACTATCTGTGCATATCAACATACGTACAAATCCATAATCACGGCCACAATCATCTCAGCAGAATCATTATGTGGCTCTGAAATAAAAAGTTTCCCCGTCTCGACAAGGCCACATTTGACAAGGAACTCCTCTGACTTCTTCATAATTCTGTTGAGTAGATGTGAGAGTGAATAGTTATAACAGCTGGCAAAGCCTACCTTTGATAATCAGTTGCAGTGTCCTGACTGGCACCTTTTGATGCTTCATTCAGGATACATCACAATGACTCCATGTTTTTAGCAGTCGGAATGGGGCCTGATTTTAGGGGCTCCTGTTTTTCAAGTCGGTGTGCGGTCTGTGCTGGGCTCGGCTTAGGAATCACTGGCTTGTTGCTGATGTCCTCATTGTCCTTGTTGTCCTCGTCATCTGAGTAATCCATGAGGGGCGGCATTGGCATGTCCTCCAAGACATCCATCTCCTCATCTTCATCTGCTGTGGGCTGCGGGTCAGAAAAGACGGCCTCCCTTTCGGCATCCAGATCATTGTTAGCTTGTTCAACGAATGAATAAGGCTCATCGCCAAAGCCTTGAATGACACTATGAAGCCCTTTGAAGCTTGAGGGGTCAAGTGAAGACATGGGGGGATAGATGAACTTGGGAATTACAAATCTGCCCCTTTAACAACACCGAGTATCCTGTAGATACCAACATGAAGAAACCACGTGTATTTAGTATGCCTGTACGTGTGTCATGACAAGTCCATACAGCAGACCAGCTCAGCAAAGATTCTTCTCTGCCAGTAGGATATAGAGAGGGAGCAAAAAGAAGAGCAAATGATATTCTCATAATCAACCAGATATAGAAGGTACAGATCAGTCCCGAAAGACTTAGCTGTGGCCCCAGCTATGGGGATTATCTTTATCATGGGTAACAATGAAAGTAAAATTGAACTTCGAGAAATTTGTTCTGTACTTGGAGGTAAGGATGAGCAATGCTAAGGGCACAGTGTCCATAAGTGAGATGTAAAAGCGGTGAGGGGAAAGGAGGAAAAGTTGGCAAGTGCAGGCGGTTGAGACTCTTGTACTTCTAGCGGGTGACAGTGCAAATCGAGAGCTCCCGAGACACATCACAAGCTACATGCATTATTAATTCAGCAAAAGAAAAAACTGTGAAAGAAAAACCACACACTGTTTGCATAGCGCAACTCTGAGAACCCAAGCAACCGAGATGCAGCCGTGAAGGTATAGACACTGACTGGTATTGTCCAGTGCCTTGCGGTACAAGCAACATTTACAAAGGACCTAAAATCAGATACTTAACAAATGCTGCTTGTTCCTGAAAAGTACGTGTTAATAGTTGGAAAAACAAGGAAATGGATTTTATAACATACCTATCTTTCCACAATACAGGTACTAGCAGTAATGCTTAAGAGAGAGAAGGAAAGAGAAGGAATAATGATAAGCTGCTTACCTATGATTCAGTGCTTGAAGAATGTACAAGCAACGAACGACAAACAGAAGAAACAAGAGCTGTGGCCCGTGTGATGTAAACAAAACGCGTCCACAGGACTCAGATTTGACGCGTCAAGCCATCCCGGGCACCGGGCGTCTGTTGTTTGGAACGTCTCCCGCGCTAAGGTAATGTCTCTTTTGGCCGTTGGAAGGACTTACAAGAAATATTATAGTGGTACAAAAGAATGAAACAACGTTCAGGTTTGGGCAGGAGACGTTCAGGCAAGGGAAGGAGACGTTCCCTTGTAATAAATTCAACCGACGCCGGATCTGTGACCGCTATAGTGTCATTACCTCACTTACATACCTGCTACATGCGTTGGCCAGGCCACAGGCGCGTGTATCGGACACTTATGAATCAATAATCTGACTATCTCCGTTGTCTTCACCCCCTCACTCTTCCCAGTACCTCCAGATCACTGTGCTTTCTGATACTTTAATGGCACCCATAACCTCTATCCAAGCTATTTCTACTCAGCTTATCTCAATGAAGGAGCTAGTGCCACCTGAAAATGCAGATAGATTGCCCTCAGTGTTCATAAGGTATGTTTCTTGATCAAATTGAAGTTTCTACTCTTTCCCAACTTGCTGAGCCACCACTGGATGCTGCTGAGCATGGTGCATGATTCGAAGGGCCTATCGCCTGTCATTCTATTATTTGTCTTCCACTCTTTATCTTTGATTACCATCCATCCCTTTTAAATCCCTTCTATCCCTTCTATCCCTTTCATGTCCTATCCCTTGTGTTTGTATTCATCTACGATCCCAACTCATTGAGTAGCCATCGGATACTGCTGAGCGTGCGGTGGGCGAATCGATATGCCCGGCGGCGGCGAGCTGGAGGGCTGCCGTCAGTGTACGTGATCCATTCAAAGGTCACTGATGGTCACAGTGACTGGCTACGTCTCTTTGAGAGTCGTAAGCTTTACTTCAGTTCTCGGTCTTATGAGTCATAACTCTACAAAGACGAATCATTGCAACCAGATAATACCGGCGACAAATTGTAACTAAAATTGGGCAGGCTTGTTGTCCCTTTTGAACTAGTAGTTTCTACACTCGTCCTCACTAGCACGACTACCGACTATTCCTGTCCGAGTTGGGCACAACAGTACAATCTCGGACTCTTAACTTCTGCTCTTCTACATCATCGCACGTACGCGGCGCCAAATCCGTCCAGAACACGCCATTCCTCCCTAAAGCCTAAGACACTTCAGTCTCTGCTCCAATGCTTGTGTTGCTTCTTGCCCTCACCCGATGTCAGTGGTGTCATGGTAATCGCTTTGTCTGCCTATTGTCTGTCCCGCCGATGAGTGCTCCGGGATCAAGTATATCTATACGCTAGCACCGTTGTTTTCGTCTGGATAGCCCGAATACCTAGGTACGTGAATTAGCTGGATCTGGTACTGCAATTCCATGAGCGTTGATGTCTATTTTCCATTTCTCCTTTGCAGTATTCCAGTGTTGCTAAATATGAACATCTTTTAGTGACAATAATATACCAAAGACTCGAGCATCACTGAAGCTTTCTTTGTAGGCGGCGGAGACGGGTTGCAAGATGGTGTTGCGGGTGGGCATACAGTCGGAGATGGTTCAGTTCGAGTTTTGGAGACCGGAGATGGTCTGAAGTGGGTATAGATAGATTTACTGGATGACCAGCTTTTACGTCTTCAATGTACTCACGTCAGGTATGCGAATATCAAGGAACAATTCTCCCACTTCCCAACGGCATGTTTGTCCTGAAATAAATTCTGTGATTATAGAGTTGTGAATCTGAGAGATACCCAACACCGCTATCATCACCGCTCTCAAAGGAATTCCCTTCTGCTGCCACACAAAACCTCTTGACGACCAACTCTCCTCCACCATGTCCTCGCTCAACTTAAAGTAACCCAACTTTGACGTTGAAAAGGATTTATGTGGATCTATTCACAGAAGTATTGAGGTTCAACATTTAATCACTGGACTCCCTCTATTGTCTCCCATAACGACGACGGGATAGAACAAGTCAACCATAATTCCACCTGACCTGACCAGTCTTCTCGCCAAACCCGGTGTAACTCAAGCAACGTGATTATTGTGAGTACGCCCTGACTTGCATGATTGGAAGAGGAAGAGATTGGCGAGGAGATATAGGAATGAGGAAGGACGCTTAGAGGCCAACGGACAGTGAAGCAACTGAAATTCTTCCAAATTGATTCTGGTACCTTTCGACGATGGTCTGGGTCGCTTGTTCGGAGGAACGAAGAAAGGGGAAGCGATTTTGTCTCCCAGTGTTGATGATATTATTGTATGGACGTCAATACGGTTGCCAGTGTTGATATACATATGATACGTTGATAGTCCCGGTCGGTTGCTCTCCAGACCTCAGGGCCTCAAGAGTGCCATCTCAACCCGATTTCTTCTATTTATCGAGACACTTTCCAAACGCCGTTCAAACATTCAAGTCTTAGCACACGGATTTCATGAGGGTGAGGGAGAGGGAGAGATACCCAGAAACGGCACAGGGGTGCATGGCTGTAGTCTGATGCGCTGAAAAAGTTGGGTTTGAGCTACTTTTCTTCTATAACTACAAGACAGTTAGTCAAGCTATCGTCTCAATAGATATTCTGGGGTAACGTCATAAATTACTGTTCCTTTCTCTTTCAACCAGTCGTCCCATGAGATCCACTGACAATGGCTTCACGACGGAAGAATGTGTTATAGCAATGCCCAACCGAAAATAATGCTCACAACGGAAGATAGATACCAAAAAAATTCCAGAAATACAACAACTCCAACGCAGGGGATTAATCCAGGAATCAAATTTTCTTGAAGCTTTTTCTAGTACGTGTCATAAGTAGCCATAAGTAAAGTTATGAAAAGAAATCCTCAGCTTTAGGCGATGTGTGACCGATAAAGCAGACCAAAGAAACCGACCAAAAAGGGCAGTTTCGCGCTGATAAGAACACCCTTGTTCTCTCCAACGCTTGCGACACCAGCCGGATGGTGCGCATTATGAAAGCAGTCAACCAAACTTCGAACTAGATAGGCGTAGGACCTTTGAAAGTGAAAAAGTGTAAACACTTACTGAGGCAAACAAGGCAATTACCAACAATACGTATCGTATAATTTTGGACACAAAGAAGGCAGCAAGAGGCGAATAAAGCGTAGCGAATATAGCAGCAGCTGGAACAGAGTTCCAACCGAAGAGCTTAGCCATAATTGATTACGGTCGACACTGAGAAACGAGCCTGAGGGGCTACGAGTCGGAGGTGCTGTAGTTCTCCTTTTACGGTCAGCTACCACACACCGCGCCATCAAGGAGTCGGTAAAGCTAATTTTGCTACCGCTGACCGGGACCACAGGGACCGGGTAGAAAAATCGTTTGGTAAAGCACATTTGCATTGGAAAGAAGCCGTCTGTCAATGACACTATGGTAGATCGAAACTGCGTGTGGATATGACCGATGTGCATGCGACAAGTCCAAGGCCGCGTCGATCTCATTGGGGATGTACAGCGGGGCGGGTTTGAATTGGAGGAGGGGTATAACGCGATGAGAGACCTGAGGCGAGAGTTGAGCATCGGTGGCGACAAATGAAAGGGTGCGCTTGCTTACCGTTGTCCCCTACCAGATTCAGTGAGAGTCTGTCTCTAGCCACACCTTGACCTCTAAGTCGTCCATGGATCACGGCCCTCTTTTCAGCATCTGAACTTTCTCCGTCTCGTTCTCCTTTGCAGACCCTTCCGTCTTGTTGTTGTTCGTGCTTTACGCGTCCGCCTTGAATATTGAATATCCAAATACCAGCTGCTCTTTGACCATCCCGGGAATTTCATGATGTTGTATGCTGAGAACCTGGGGATCAAACTCAAACATTGAATGATTAATGAATGCTGAGCGCTGAGTAGTAGTACCTTGGTAATTCGACCTTGCATGATAACGAAACTGGGGTTGTTGATTTTTGAATGAATCGACTGAAAGAGATGTTGGACAGAAAGGCAAACTGGAACAGATTAGCGGAAAGTAGGTGAATGAACTAACAGTTCACGCACCTGTCTTGTAACTGTAATGTGCTTCTGATTCTCATAGGCGATGGGACTCCTCTCTCTCTGTCCGAGTTGCTGAAAACAATGGTGCAATTCCAGCCTGTCCTCGTTTCTTCTGCTTGGTTTGCTGAACCAATGCAGGTGTCAGCTATCTGAGAACTAGAAAAAGCGAAGACAGTTACGGGACATTTGTCAAACCAAGCACAAAGGAGATATTGGATTTTCCCGTTCCAGTGAGACCGGTAATGGTGTTAAAAAAAAAAGGGTCCCAGCCTGTAATAGGTGTTCTACCTGGATAAGACTTGAAACCTGCACAAGTAATAAGCTAAAAAAGTGTTATTCAAAACACTATCGTGTTCTCTACCTTCAAGCTTCAATAACGAGTTCCTTGATTCACATCCTGCCCTTGCCCACTCTCTACCGAGCCAACGAGTCACAGTCGACGTTCAACAGCCTATAAGTGGCGTCATTCTATCCTGGGATAGAATCGAGAGGCAGGATCCTCGAACTAGTTTACCATCCATATTTAGTAACTTTGACAAACTTAGTCTGCAATCGGAATGCTTACTGGCAAATAATCACCATTCTCCGGAACCAGCAGTCTCTCACCACGTCGCGGGTTGCAGAAACATGACAGAAAGTTGACCGAAAGAGTCAAAGGGATAATGCGGCCCACGGCCCGATTTACGTGAATATGTAGCTGTTCAAAATCGCCGAAAATATGGAAGATGCTTAGCTAGTTTCAAGTCAAGTGCCAGTGCCTGAGTCGTTGACAGTCATTAGGAAGTACTTAGCGTATACAAGAAGAATGTACATGTACACATACAGTGGACAACCAACTTGGATGTACTAAGATAAGAGTAAGGAGGAAGATCTATACGCCACTCGTCAATGCATCATCCCCGCGTCCTCCTCTCCACCGCCGCCTCTCCCTCTTCCTGGTTCTCGGTATGATACAACGTAGAGCTCGACCGATTATCGATTAGCTGTCTGCTCCACTATAGACATCCCGTCTTCAAATTCGGTTTGGAAGAGCATAATATTTGCCTTGTAAAACAAGCCGCCTTTCAACGACATTGACATGACAATAAATTGGGCTTTCGAGAACCTCGTGCGGATGATATGACAGATGCATTGTGTGTGCAGAAAATCCAACACTGTGTCAATCTCATCGAGGATATACTTACATTTGAGCGGGTTTGAATTGGAGGGCCATGATCAATGATGGTGCGATGAGAGACCTGAGGCGAGAATTGTGCACTGAGAATTGGTAGCGGGAAATGAAAGAGGGTGCTTGTTTACCGTTCCCACTCAACATCCATGAGATTGCGGCTTTCTGGGGGATCTAGCTCAGCAAAATTTCCGGGAAGGAGCTCTCCAAAAATTCAATTAAAGTCTCTATTTTAATGAACGTGAGTATTATAGCATTCATTCGAGGTGAAAGCTATGGAAAGCAAGAAGGGCCTGCCACATCGGATCATGGTTTTTGACGTAGCCAAACTGATGGTGCCAAATCGGGACACGGACCTCGGGCACCTGGAATAATTATGTAAATCTACTGCTATTTATTTATCAGCACTGTTCTTGTCGTCAATTAAGAAGTCAATAATTCCTTAAGCTAGTCTATCACTGTTAATGCTAAATAACTAATGCTATGGCCTCACATTCATCGGGTATCTGTTAGACTGTTATAGTTCATCCAAGTACAGCTTGCTATGTCGATGCTCTGCCAGGAAGTTTTGGAAACAGCTGTGAACTTGAAAAGTAATCTAACTTCAGTGTACACAACTGTACAACAACTCGTGTTGGTAAATGTGTGATAAGTAAGCTAACTATTGGTTAACAGAAACTGAAGAGTTTCAAATAGTGAAGTGATGGGCCCAAGACGGGGCCGCCGTGAAGACCCAGCATTTTTGCCGGGGATGGTTGAAGACCAGGGGGGTGATATCACTGCACAGCGGCAAGTGTATAAGTGAGACCCAATGTGACACCGTTGGGACACTGGTGAGGACCGACTCGGAGGTAGTAGAGGTGCTGGACTGGGAAAGTGGGCGGCCCCTCCTCCCGTGTAGGAGGGCTAGTCTAGACTAGCCACTCTGACCTTCAATTTTCGAGGGAAGGTCAGCATCCACTAGTTTGAGCCAGCTCATGTATACACTTGAACCAAGTCCAATCTATTCAAGGTGGGAAAGTTTCAAAGCAAGGCCCGAAGTATTCTAAGTGAGAATAGGTCTTCTAGTGAGATCTTATGGGATTACAAGTACCAACAAGTGCGCAAGTACTAGAGAGATGATAAGGCTTATTAGAAGGTGATGAAAGAGTCCAAGGACTCATTTTAAGTAATTAGTCCTTTAAATACAAGTAAGAAGTTTAAAATGAATAAATGATTTATCGAAATAAGTAACTATTACTTACCTATTTAGTAAGTCTGTAAATCCATAGTACTTACTTACAAGTCATGCTACATGCCAACTACATGCACAACTGTATATGTAGTCTGGCAAATCACACTTGCCATGACCACAGCAAAGTATTTACCAGCTGTTCTGTCACTGACTGGCTGATAAAAGGTACTGTGCTCATGACAGCCTACAGGGATGTCGACTATCTGTATGGTCTGTGTCAGGGGAGTTTGGCTCCCGCGATCACATTCACGCATGGGCAATGTTTCTCCCTTTCTCTATCCGTATTCCGTCGGTACTAAATAAGTATTTTTCCTTTATCATTCGCTAAATTACTTTACCGAGTCATTGTACTTAATATAGAGTAGATTTGGCTTTGCACCCTGGCAGTTGTTTCACTCGATGTGTCACTGGAGTCGGGGATAGCGAGTTAACTAGTTTCACAAGGGAGAAGAATGACTACGGAATATGGAGATGTTTGTTTGAGAGCTAGAAGAGAACTGAGATCTGCACAGATTTTTCAGTTTAGTTTAAAATAGTGACACAAGTACTGGAGATCATGGCAAGGATCATGGCTGGACTACAATTAACTTTGAGCACAAGTTTCTATTACTGGACCTGCAGGCAATTATGACTTCAGATTTAGTGGGCATATTAGTTAAACTCATCACATTTCAGGATCCGGTTCATCAGGCTGTGATTTTTTTTGAAGCTGGCCTTGCATTTTGTATCATGTAGCTCTGCTGAGAGTACTAATTGGAAGACTCGGAAACAGTACTAAGTATATGGGTAGTGCTTTGATTATTGTTTCCGACGGTATTGAATAGTCATGGGTAAGTATTAGAGAGGAAGGGGTCCACTGCCAGTATGCCCAAGGCTCGCTGGCTAGCGGTAAAGCTGGTAGTATTAGGTTAAGCTACTATGCTATGTACAGGCTAATCTAGTGTACTTTCCATCACGTGGCCTGGCTCCAGTGATGGACAGGTGGACGCGACACGTTCTATCTGTTCCAGCATACACAGGGCACTTAGCCTTGTATTTTAGCCTTGTATTCTTAACTTAGGGCATTCAACAAAGAGAGTAACGAGAAGATATTTGTAAACGGCGGCGATAAATAAATAGGATTAGATTTACATAATTACAATGAGTGCCCGAGGTCCATGTCCCGATTTGGCACCATCAGTTCGGCTACGTCAAAAATGATGATCCGACGTGGCAGGCCCTTCTTGCTTTCCATAGAAAGCAGCCTACACAGTGAGTTTCTTGTTCGTAAAGAGTTGTTGGCACAACATGTAGTGTACTATTTCTTCATGTCTCATCCTCTCTTCCTCGTCCTTCCGTTTCTTCGTCTCCTTCTCCAATTTCTTGGCCCTGACGGTTTCCTGGTTTTCCCGGGGCGAAGAAGGCGCAGGAACTGAAGATGGTGGAGGATCCACATACACCCGATCGACATCGTTAACTTCAACCGTGTTAGCAGTTGACCCAAATGCCACAGATCAATGTTTGAAAGCGATACGAGAAGTGTGGTGGATTCTGCGCTATACGGTTTCCTGTAAATTGGCAACAGGCGGCGGATTCGGAGGTTGGGCGAGATGATGTGTGTCTGGGAGCTGCGTAAAAATTGTGTTCGAAATTTCTGTGCATAGTAAACTATTATTAAGAACGCACGAACCGATGTAAAACTCTCCAGACTTCTCCTTTGCAAGTAAACACCTCAATCCTTTCATCCCATCTCTCATCTCATGGCTTCCAGCGGCAGTGGCATCATCCAAGTTGCACATTATCATTCGACCGACCTCAACTCCATCAACCTCCGTGGTGTCGGACAATGAACCTGAACCTGATCCGAGATTCCACATATCGTAGCTTTGGCGCTTTTGGTTTAATGTAGCAACTTTGGTGTTCTTTTTACTTGAAAGAGGCTCTGGAAAATCATTAATCAATAGTGAGGTTTGGTTTTACCCAGAAGAAAACTATTGCTCAGTATAAGAGTGAATGAATGCAGGAAACTATAAAAGATACTGACGCAGGAACCAAAGGATTGGAAGAGAAATGGTCCAAAGAGGCATCGAAGGCGCCAAAATTGCTGCCCATTTCGTTAGCGCCATCTACTACCATCCAAGATAGATCCGGCATCAGACTCGAGTGCCGCTAGGGTCGAGTGACCCATAATTCAAGATCGTATTTTCCGAATGTATCCCAGTCCCATTGGTCTCCGAGTCCATCGTCTCCAACATTTACAATCATGACCTTTTTTCTTCCAGTGAAAAATCTTGACCATGGTCCATGTCTGATGTAGGGTCATCCTCTGGTTGCGCCTCCCATCCGTGGCAGTTAGGCAGATCTGAGGTGTACTGCTAAGATTTGAACAACTTTTTTGTCTTCTTTGCTTTGAGGCTAGCGGTAAATTGACTTCAGTAATATCATTATGAGATGGAGATGACAGAGAGCTAGAGCTAGAGCTCAAGCTGGGAGACGAGTAATCCAAGGTGGCCATGTAGAGATGGATTTTAAGTGCCCTGTTCAAGTAGGTAAGTTTCTTTGTTATTTTTCTGAAAAACCAATCATCCATAATCAATCACCCTTGAAGCTTTACTAGTGCTATCGCCTTCTTTTATGGAAAAATTACTAGCTAATCTGCCAGCTATCTTGGCTCAGACTCTAGTGACGGCGCAGGTCATCAAGTGGGCTATCCACTATCCAGTACGTGTTAATATCTCTAACCACTCAAACCCTGACAGCACAGTATACAAAGTACAACATGTTTTTGCTTTTCTCCAGAGTCCCCCGAGTCAACAGGTAATTGTCTCATATATAAGCTAACTGGTACAGTTATCCTCCGTTCTCAAGAACATTGATATAAAAGCTATGAGAACCGGGATGCTATTCAATGAAAAACTGGCTCAAACAGCGATTCATACAAGGATTCATACCCTTAAAACTCATTATACTACAGCATCCACACTACCGCCCCTTGTATGCATCTCAGCTCATGCACTCTTGGATCCAAACACAATCAATATGGTGATCAAAGTACTTTTTCCCTTGATCACTCTGGTACTAACACCCAGCAACGCTGAGGCTGAACTACTGCTCTCATATCAGGGTCAGAAGTTTCTTTAGCTAGCATGTCAAATAGAAACTGTCGAGGAGATGCTCTTGGCAGCAAATGATCTTTTGTCGTTGAGTTCCAAACCTGTGCTACTCGGTAGACAATGTTCACTGAGTAGCATCCGCTCGGCCAGAGATTGAGGTTGTCTGAGATGGGGAACATATGAGCGATGAGAAATATGGAGATTCTTCCCATCACTTGTGGTGCATATATAAATGGTTCTGCTCCTTCAAGCTGTGAGCTCATTACAGACATTTAAAACTTGTTTGTATTTATGGACCGAGAGCAAAGCAAAAGAGCGCAAACCATGTCAATATTTATCGATGGCGGATAATCTGCGGTAATGCCGTTGAGCTGCCGATAAACCTCACGTGCACTCCTTCCTAAAATAGGGAGACCCTCCCTCCGTGGGAATTGTATCCAAGATCCAGATCTCACCAGCCTCTTAATTTTTGCCTACTTGTAACTACCTGTAAGTACTTGCAAGTAATCAAAATTATTCCAAACTGATACTTGGATCCGCAAGTACCTATACTTGCAAGTTTTCTCACGAGTCCTACCTGCGAGTACCTGGGTGAGACCCGGACTCGTGGACATCCCTAATTCAAATTAGTCTACCTATTTGATATCGGCGGCTTAGCCTGTCCGATTTAGATTACATAATCTAAGGCGGCAACGTCTTCGGCAATTGCTTTGCGGTGAATTCTTACTTGGGTTTTGTGTTCAAACTGCTTTGTATGCGTGTTAGTAGTATTGTACACTAGGCTAATGTGTCTGATGTACGGACAGATGAAAAAAACTGTGAAATTTTTGCACTACAAGCTAAATTACCTAAGCTAAATGCCTGGGAAAATGGGCGCTTAATTGGCCAGGCTAATCGGGCCGACCTAAGTCGCAGACGTTACACACATCAGTTCATTGATCGTCGTGTTCTGTCTGCTTATAGGAGACTAAATTCAAATATCAGAGTATTATCAATGTCCAGCGCAAAGACAGATCAGAGACAGTAACACAAGCATTAAGATGCTGATCATACTTTCCAAGGAAGGAGATAGATTAGAAGACAGGTCACAGAGTAAAAGGAACAGAAATAAGAACTTAAGAAGATAATGTGCTTCTGAGGCTTGACAATATTATGGCATTCACCTCTGCATTGGCGTCAATTATGCTGTGTCCCCTCCAGGAAACTGCCTGGATTAAATTCATTACTCCTATCTATGTCTTGTTTGTGTGGCAGAAGAATCTGGAAAATGTCCCTGCTCCTCCCCTAGGAAGCTGCTTGGATTCCTATGCTCTCCCCTTTGGACATTTGCATCTAGTTTGTGTGGCAGAAGAAGCTGGACAATGTCCTCCCCTGCGTAATTGATCGCCGCCAGCAGTGCATTTCGATGGTGTCCCTCTTTGGGATTTAGATCTACTTTGTACTCCAGAAGAAGCTGGACAATATCCTTGTCTCTTTCATGGATAGCTGCCAGCAGTGCATTTCCATAGCGTCCCCCCGTGGCATTTACATCTGCTTTGTACTCCAGAAGAAGCTGGACAATATCCTTGTCTCTGGCACTGATAGCTGCAAGCAGTGCATTTTCTTCATGCCCCCCTGTGGCATTTACATCTGCTTTGTGCTCCAGAAGAAGGTGGACAATAGACCTCCCTCCTTGACTGATAGCTGCCTGTAGTGCATTTCCATAGGGTCCACCTTGTGCATTTACATCTGCTTTATGCTCCAGAAGAAGATGGACAATATCCTTCTCTCTTTGACTGATAGCTGCCACCAGTGCATTCCCGTAGTACCCCCCTTGGGCATTTACATCTGCTTTGTGCACCAGAAGAAGCTGGACAATATCCTTGTTTGCCCTCCAGGAAGCTGCCTGGAGTGCATTCCCATAGTATCCCCCTTTGGCATGTATATCTGCATTGTGCTCAAGAAGAAGCTGGACAATATTCTTGTTTCCCTTCCAGGAAGCTCCCTGGAGTGCATTCCCATACTCTCCCCCTTGGGCATTTACATCTGCGTTGTGCTCCAGAAGAAGCTCCACAATATCCTTGTTTCCACTCTGGGAAGCTGATTGGAGTGCATTCCCATAGTACCCCCCTTGGGCATTTACATCTGCTCTATGTTCCAGAAGTAGTTGCACAATATCTTTGTTTCCCCTCCAGGAAGCTACCTGAAGTACATTCCCATAGTGTCCCACCTGGGCATTTATATCTGCTTTGTGCTCCAGAAGAAGCAGGATGACATCCTTGTTTCCCCTCCACGCAGCTGCCTGGAGTGCATTCCCATATGTTCCAGGCCCCTGAACATTTAGATCTGCTTTGTGCTCCAGAAGAAGCTGGACAATATCCTCCTCTGCTTCATTGATAGCTGCCAGCAGTGCATTTCCATAGTGTCCCCCTTGGGCATTTACATCTGCTTTGTGCTCCAGAAGAAGTTGGATGATATCCATTCTTCCGCTGCAGGCAGCCGCCTGGAGTGCATTCCCATAGTGTCCAGCCCCTTGGGCATTTACATCTACTTTGTGTTCCAGAAGAAACTGGATGATATCCCTGTGTCCTCTCCAGCAAGCTACCTGCAGTGCATTGCCATGCTCCCCTCCTTGCCAATTTACATCAGCAAGGTTTTCTGCCAGTAAATGTTCAGCAATGCTTCGCATATTCAAACTAGCCATGTAATAAAGTTGGCTTTGTATTTGACTTGACTTTAAAATTGGTTCATAGGTTTTCATCCAAAAACTTTGATCTGGAACATGAATTCTAATCCAATTCACATAAGGGAGTTGACTATTGTCTTTCAACAGTGATATGGCAAGGTCCTTGGTGTGCTTGTGTTCAGGGCGTTCATCAACTAGCCTTTCCATATGTTTTGGCCAATGCTGTGCAGCATATAATCCCAAAGGATATAACTTTTTAAACATATATTCTTCCTTGGGCAACATCCCCTCTTTGTTAAACTGCAGCAGATATATAAGGCATGTTTGACATATTGTGGAATGTGCTAAATGCTCATTGATTTTAAACCCTTTGCTTATATGCACTTCAGCATGTGTTTCAGTGAGAAACTCTTTCACTGAATTGTGTGCAAGTTTTACAACTTTCTCCACATCCACAGTTATCAAGGTGGAATCCAATATCTCATAAGTTCCATTCTCGAGTTCCAATGACCGCATTTCAGGATCAAATATATGATCCTCTAGGTCTATAGCAAGAATATCTGTGACCTGTGCAATTGAGAGTGGTTCAAATGCATAAGCCAACCACATAAGAAGTTTGCCTGCATCAAGTACATGTTCCCCTTCTCTCATTCTTTCAATGGCCAGAGTGTATGTTTCTGCTAGGGTCTTGGGTAACCTGTTCAGTGCCTCCCGCATGGCCTTGGGTGTCTTGCACCGCTGCAGCACAGTGACCTGGCAGTCAACCCAACGGAACCTTTAAAACATCAAGTTGATTATTACAAGGCTATTCAATATTTTGGAGTACTCACTGTCCCTGGGCATCTTGACTTAACTGATTGACTATTTCAGTTAACAGTTTTGGCCCCAGTTTTCGATGGCTGAATTTGTCCTTCAGGTATTTGTCAACATCCTGACGGAAATATCTTGTATCGTCAAGGTGGATAGACCAGGACACATCATATTCTCTCTCAGCCAAATATCGACTGGTTACAGCTATGCAGGTATGCTTCTTAAGTTGGGCAAGATGTTTAAGAACATCAATTGCCTCACTGCATTCATCCATGGCATCCAGCACCAGATATACTGGGTTCAAGTCTTTAGAGACCAGTTCTAGAGTGGCACTTAGTTCTCCTATAGTAGGCTCCATAAGTCCCTGGTTGGAGCTTTTGTATAGCTCATGTAAGGCAGGATGAACTTTTCCTTGCCTAGTAGCCGTTTGGACCAAAAGGGACTGAAGGAGGCCCTGAGCATTGGTCTTTGTCTGTGAGTTATCACGGTTGTCAAAATAGTAGTAGCAGCACAGTAATGCTGGATTGCCCCTTAGTTGATCAATGATAGCTGTCCTAAAGAATCACATGAGAGATCCAAAAAATAACATCATGCCAATGTTGTATGCATACGAAAGGAGTGTTTTTCCTGAGCCCACTAGATGCACTATAATTAGATTCAAAATCATTGTACAAAAGAGTCATACCTTTGCCCTGGATCCATAAAACTCCAGATTTGGCCTGTCTCCATTTAACAAACTGAGGATCAGAGAATATCCAATCTCCAGTTCCAAGTGTTCTCAGTTTACATGCTGCTACAAAATTTGTCGAGGGATCAGGTGCTTTTAACCATTTCCGAATATCCGATACATCGTTGGTATCTTCAATACAAAGTGTTACTCAAAGACATTGATAAGAGCTGTCAAAGAGCACCCACTCCATGTAAGATAGTTATTCTGGATGTTGGTTGCTGCTTGAAATTGCGGGTTTACCATAGAAAAGTTGGAAGCACCATCAAACGAAGCGCCAACAACCCTGTTATTGGAAGTTGCAAGCTGGATTTACGGAAAGAGACAAGACATGTATGCTTACCTGCCCGGTGTATCTGCGCCAGCCTGAAGGTTGCTTTGCCGCTCTCTGATTACAACAATTAGCACTCGACCAATGAGTGTGATCTCAAAATCTTACCCGAAATCTCTTCTGAGTGAAGGTTCAGTCATGGTGGTACGAAGTCAAAAGAGAATAGATCAGATAGCAATGAAACACGCGGAGGTCGCACGCCAGGCCTCGTGTACTACGTACCGGCACGAAGTTACAAACGCCGATCACTCCGACCGACCTCCTCGGACGTAGAATGTTTGTTGGCAGTTGCAATTGCTCAATTCCATTATGTACAGTTTTCTCTCTTTATTCTTTTCTTACCAACCTCGAAGACCTGAAGGAATATTCGTAACCTGGGTATCATTAACAATTTGTGACAAGAGCGAGGCCAAGGCGACACTGGCATTTTTTGGACATGGTACATACTTACTATCATACTGGTCTCGCAAACCAGAATTCACCAGAGTGAAGAAAAATCGTTCACTCAATACTCAATATCATACAAGGTGTTGCGGAGTCTGATTAATCTGATTCCTCAGTACTTCAATTCTCGGTCTTCCAAGTCATAACTCTACAAATTTGAACACGAACCATTGCGACCAGACTGTAACGCTAGAGTGACAGAGTCACCGTAGCGCAACACGAGAAGTGTGAGAGAAGAGGTAAGCTCGATGGAACCGTTGTAAACCGGGGGATTTCGATTCACGAGGACCTATCTACTTACAGCAAAGTACTCTACCTTATATACCTTTCGTAAGCCTATTACCATAAGTAGATATTATTTAATCAAACCGAGTAAGTAAAGAGCGAAAGTAACTACTAAAGTTCAATGAGTAAACAGAACGATTAAGGAAAGTGTTAGTGACCAGAGTAACAAGTCACGGCTCCGTTACACAGACATACCGGTGACGAATTGTAACTGAAACTGGGCGAGCTCGTCATTCCTTTTCCTTCATCCAACTAGTAGCATCTACACTCGTCCTCACTAGCAGCTCACTAGCACTACTACCGGCTATTCCTGTCCGGGTTGGCCACGACAGTGCAATTTCGCGACTCCCAGACTCTCAAACAGCCCCAATCCCATCCCTTCCTCCACTCCAACTCGACGCTGAGCTAGCTCAGCTACTTCTGCTCTTCTACATCGTTGCTCGTGCGCGCCTCCGAATACGTACAGAACTCGCCATTCCTCTCTAAGACGCTTCAGTCACTGCTCGTGTTGCCCTTGCCCGATGACAGTGGTGTCGTAGTATGCGCTAGCACTAGAACTTGAAGATATGATATTGTTTCGTCTGCATACGTTGTATAGCTGGGTAGGTGAATTAGCTGGATCTAGTACTGCAATCCCGTGAGCACTGACGTCCAGTTTCCGTTTCTCATTCGCAGTATTCCAGTCTTGTTCGAATATTTTTTGAAGAGAGCATCATTCAAGCTTTTTTCGTAGCTGGTGGAGACCAGTTGCAGGATGGTGTTGTGGGCGGCCATGCAGAGGGAGAGTTCGAGTTTCGGAGATGGGAAATGGTCTGATGTGGGTGTAGATAGATTACTGGATGACTAGCTTTCACGTCGTCAATGTACTCACGGCTGATGTGGGAATATCAAGGAACGCTCATTCCAGAATCCACTCCCCAGCGGCGCGTCTGTCCTTTAACAAATTCTGTGATTAGTTGTGGATCTGAGAGATACATAGCACCGACATCATCACCGTTCTCAAAAGAATTACCTGTTGCGGCCACACAAACCTCTTGACGAGCAACTGTTCTCCACCGTGTCCTCGCTCAACTGCAACTTATGCAAGATTGTTGGTGAAACGGATGTGGATGGATCCATACGCAGAAGTATGAAGCCTAAGGCCTAAAAGGCCTAAGGATTCAGTTGAGATCATTAAACTCACGTCTACAGCACTCGTATAACTTCTGCAAGCGTGTCGACGCGCCTCGCACGCACTGACGTTCTTGGTGCACCCACAGACATCAAATTGAGAAAGTCTTCTACTGATGAGTGTGACAACTTCCGCATAGAACAAGCCAATACTAATTCCCCCTGGTAGCTTTTGCCAATGGTCTGCATCGCTTGTTAGGAGAAAGAGAAACCGACCTTGTCTCTCGGTGGTGGTACCAACACGGTATGGACGTCAATGCAGGTGCCGGCGTCGATAGTCCCACTCGGTCAGTCGGTCTCCGAATCTTAAGTAAGTACTACCTCAAACTGGTTTCTTCAGTGTTATCGAGTCACTCTTTACTCCGGTATAATTTTGGACAAGAAGGCAGTAAGAGGCGAATAGAGAACAGTGAGTACACCAGTTCCAATCAAAAGGCTTTGGAAAATTGATTAGATAGAAACAAGCCTGAGAAGTTACGAGTCTGAGGTGCTGCAGTTATTGTTTTACGGCGGAAGTACCTGGGTTACGCCCGCACACCATACCAAGAAGCCGGCAAAACTAATTTCACTCGCAACGACCAGATAGAATCATTTGGTGCGGAAGAGTACATTTGCTTTGGGAAAACAAGCTGTCTGTCAACGACACGACGATAGAGTGGGCTCTCGAAGACCGTGTGCGGATGATATGACCGATGTGTTGTGAAATCCAACGCTGCGTCGATCCCATTGAGGATGTACAGCGGGGCAGGTTTGGATTGGAGGAGAGCCATAATGTGATGAGAGACCTGAGGCGAGAGCTGAGCGCGAGCATTGGTAGAAAGGGAATGCTTGCTTACCGTTGTCCCCCATTCAATCCAGTCAAAAGTCTGTTTCTAGATCGTTCCTACCTGCACTTTGACCTCTAAGCTCTCCATGAGATCGTGGCCATCTTTCAGCGTCGCGCTGCTTCTGAACCTTCTCCGTCTCTTTCTCCGCCAACTCGATCTCCTTGTCACACTCTTCTGCTCTTTCTTTGTGTTTACGCGTCCGCCTTGAACATGCGAGTACCAGCTTCTTCTTCGGCCATCCTGAGAATTACTTGACCGCGTGTGTCGAAAGCCTGGACCGGAGGTTATACGCGAACATCCCTCGGAGAATGAGCGGTAGGACCTTGGTATTTTACACAAAATTGGGATTGTTGAATTTTGAATGAACAGACTGAAAGAGACTTTTGTACGTCTTGCTGGGTGTGTTTACGCACATTGATAAGGTGCTGAAAGACATCGGGAAAGTCAAACTGGAAGAGATTAGCAGAAAGTTAGTGAATAAACCAACGGTTCACGCACCTTCTTGCACCGTAATTTGTTTCCAATTCTCATAGACGATGGGCTCCTCTCTCTCTCTTTCCGAGTTGTTGGAAAACAATAGTGATGTTGGCTTTTGCATTGCAGGCTATCCTTGCTGTAAATCAGGTCTGCTTCATTCGTTGCTTGCGTCTAAACCAAGATAGGCGTCAGCTATCTGAGGACTAGGGGAGTCGAGGATGATTTCGGTAGATATATTCGCCAGTCCGAGCACGAAAGAGATAATGTCGAGAATATTGAATTTTTTTCCATTGAGACCAGTAATGGCGTTGAAAGAAGGGCCGCAGCCTGCAAAGCTTTGAAGTCTGTACAAGTGGTAAGTTAAAAGGCGTTATTCAAAAAATTGTCGTGTTCTTTACCTTCAATATTCAATATAGCGAGCTCTTCGATTCTCATCCTGCGCTTGCCAACGTTCAACAACCTATAACTAGTTTACTATCCATATTTAGTAACTTTGACAATTCAACAGGAATACTTACTGGCAAATAATCGTATTGCGTAACCATGCACCGGCGCCAGCTGAGCACTGCAGTACTGAGCATACGCTCACTACGTCGCGCATTGCGGAAACATGACAGAAAGAGTGAAAGAAATTTAATAATGTGGCCCACGGCCCGGTTATCTAATTCTATGGCCTCATTGAAACCACCATGTTCGAAGATACGCATAAACCTCAGCCCTGCAGAACTAGCTCATCTGGTAAACAAACTTCGGTTGGAATTCGGTCCATTTGTGGTTAGCACAGAGCGAGCGGAGGAGCTCAGGGGAATATTGGCGATGGCTGATAAAGATATCGAAGAACAAGATTCTGAGATCGCACGCCTTCAGGAGAAAATCAGTGTTGTCCAGGCCGAAAAACAACGACTCGTGACGCAGCGAACCAAGATACACTCTCTCTTGTCGCCGATGCGGCGGCTGTCGAACGAAATTCTGTTCCATATCTTCCAGTATGTGTGCGAAGAAAATCTTTGCCAGATCAATCCGTGGCTCCTAAAGTGGGGACCTAACACTAGACTCACATCTCCCAGCATCGCCTACCTCCCTTCGATGGCGGTCAGCTCGGTATGCTCACGTTGGCGCACATTTGCGTTGTCATCACCTAGTTTGTGGGCTAACCTCGAGGTGGAGACACAGCATGCTGAGTTGCACCAAATGGAAGCCCAGACAGGTTTCATTGGCACTGTCGCTAGATATCTGGAGAGATCAGGCGATTGGCCATTGAGGCTTACGCTGAATATATCGGGTCGACGTCAGTCTCTCAAAGCAGAGTTCCCTTCTCTTTCCTACCTGACACAGCACGCTCACCGTTGGAAAACTTTCAAGTATCGTGGGGACTACTCGCTTGCAAACTACAGGATACTGTCTGGGCTCCGTTTCCCTCTACTTGCAGAGTTGGATATATATCCTTACGAGCGGGATCAGGTGTTCTTTGACATGGATTGTTTTGAACATGCTCCAAGGCTCTGTGTACTTTCCACTCCCGAGATGCCTACATCGAAGGCCCCATACCATCAACTTCGTCATCTCAGTCTCCAATACAGTCACTCGGAAGTGATGGAACTGCTACCCAAATGCCCTTCAATCAAATCTCTCGAACTTGAGAGTTTGGCACGCAATGATTCACCCCGCGGTGTACATCACACATGGTGCAACATCACATCGCTTGCTATCGTAAAAGAGTACAGAGCCGCATCCCTGGAAAAATTGTTCTCATCTTTTGACCTACCTTCCTTGAACGTAATTGCGTTCAATAAAGTTTCTGTTAATTGGCCGACCAAGACCTTTATCTCATTTATTTCCAGATCATCCTGTATCATAACCACATTCACCCTTCGCAGGGTAGAGTCTCTCTCTGACTTGGACCTTATCGCGACCCTTCGAGTCATGCCTTCTCTACTCCATCTTGAAATTGAAGACTCCAAACGGCACTGCAGTCTAATTACTTTAAACCTCATCTCGAGCCTAACTGAGCACGAATCTGCTTCCATCGCCTTAGTTCCGAAACTACACAGTCTTCATCTCATTTCCCAGGATAAAACATTCGACGACTCTGCTTTTATTAGCATGGTTGAATCACGCTGGTTTATACCTGGGTCAGATTGTTCTGCGACAATGCTTATGATGGGCAGAGGCTGCATACGGTCGGTCGTTCTCAAGTTTGATAGGCGCGAGGTTGATGCGGAAGTTTACAAACCACTACGGATCCTAGACAAGGAGGGCTTGAGAGTGGTGGTGGCTGGGACGAATGGAATTCAGGTCTAATAATTTTGCTTGTTTACTTGTAAATCATGTCGATGTCTGTTTCGTTTGAACTATTTCACGTTGTAACCGATTAACAGGTTTTGAGAAGTTCGAATGGAATGCAGATAAATTGTGCTCAAGTATGTACTAGCCACCTAGATTTTGTAAGCTGATCTTGTTTGGGTTGACGATATCTACACTAGTAGCCGTTTTGTCTTTTGCGCTACACGCCCTCCTACACCCTTTTGTTTGGACATGTATCCTGTACTGCCTAGCTCCGTGCTAATCTACTCTACTCAGGGAGTTGTCGCTGTATTCAGGACAACTCCCGTGTTCACCTAACCACGCGTTAACTTGAATGGCAAACAAAACGGCGCCTTGTTGATTAGTCTGTTTTTCTATAGCATGCTCAGAGTAGTATGCACATTTTCCCTGTAGACATCTGATGCGCTCAGAGAGCCTAGGAAAATCATTTACAATGCTCTCAAAGTAGTACACATATTTAATCTCCCTTTGCTATGTTCAGGTACAATGCTGGTACAATGAAGTAATAGGCCCATGATCCCATTGAGAAAAAGGCAGGTTCTGTAGACCAAATGATACGATGGACTATGATAACTTTGATGTTTTGGGGTGGAGAGAAAAATTCAAGTCAATTGGCACACCAAACCTTTCACTTAAGTACTGAAGGGTGATAGTATCTACTGGACTGATAATACTTTTCATAATAGACAATACAAGAAAACCACATCGAGGTCATAGAATTAATATGTATGCGAGGGGGGCATGCTGAGGGCATGGCTGACAAGTGGCGGATTACAAACTAACTACTGGGGTCAATTAGGTGCTGCTGGCTCTTGATGCTCTTGATGCGGTCCAGTGATGTACTTACCTAGGCACTTAGAAAGCCCACAATCACACTACATTCTCAAAAACCAAACTACTTGATTAGGTATTGAAATTAACTTTGTGTGCCAGAACAAGCTGGACAATATCATTCTCTCCTTGACTGATAGCTGCCTGGAGTGCATTTCCATACTGGCTACCTTGAGCATATACATCAGTTTTATGCTCCAGAAGAAGCTGGACAATATCCTTCTTTCCCCTCCAGGAAGCCGCCTGGAGTGCATTCCCATAGTAGCCCCCTTGAGCATTTACATCTGCCTTGTATTCCAGGAGAAGCTGGACCATATCCCGGTCCGCGCATGCAGAGGCTGCTTGGAGTGCATTCCCATAGTAGCCCCCTTGGGCATTTACATCTGCATTGTGATCCAGAAGAATCTGGGCAATATACTTAGCTTCTGCACTGATGGCTGCTTGGAGTGCATTCCCATACTCTCCTCCTTTGGCATTTACATTTGCATTGTGCTCCAAAAGGAAATGGACAATATTCCTGTTTCCAGAGTAGGAAGCAGCCTGGAGTGCATTCCCATAGTGTCCCCCTTGGACATTTACATCTGCTTTGTGCTCCAGAAGAAGCTGGACAATATCATTGTCTCCTTTGTAGGAAGCTGTTTGAAGAGCATTCCCATAGTATCCCCCATGGGCATTCACATCTGCTCCATTCTGTAGAAGAAGCTGGACAATATCATTCTCTCTTTCATTGACAGCAGCTAGGAGTGCATTCCCATATTCTCCTCCTTTTGCATTTACATCTGCTTTGTGCTCCAGAAGAAACCAGACCATATCCTTCTTTCCCCTCCAGGAAGCTGCCTGGAGTGCATTCCCATAGTAGCCCCCTTGAGCATTTACATCTGCTTTGTGACTCAGAAGCAGCTGGCAATATCAATGGCTCCCCGGTGGGAAGCTGCCTGAAGTGCATTCCCATAGTAGCCCCCTTGGGCATTTACATCTACATTATGATCCAGAAGAAGTTGGGCAATATACTTGTCTTCTGCACTGATGGCTGCCTGGAGTGCATTCCCATACCTACCCCCTTGAGCATTTACATCTGCATTATGGTACAGAAGAAGCTGGGAAATATCCCTGTCTCCTCTCTGGCAAGCTGCCTGGAGTGCATTCCCATACTTTCCCCCTTGTGCATTTACATCTGCATCATAATCCAGAAGAAGCTGAACAATACTCGTTTCTCCTGCACTGGTAGCTGCCTGGAGTGCATTCCCATACTTGCCCCCTTGGGCAATTACATCTGCTTTGTACTCTAGAAGAAGCTTGACAATATCCTTGTTTCCCCTCCTGGCAGCTGCCTGGAGTGCATTCCCATAGTAGCCCCTTTGGGCATTTACATCTGCTTTGTACTCTAGAAGAAGCTGGACAATATCCTTGTTTCCCCTCTGGGAAGCAGCCTGGAGTGCATTCCCATAGTGTCCCCCTTGAACATTTACATCTGCTTTGTATTCCAGAAGAAGATGGACAATAACTTTGTTTCCCCTCTGGGAAGCTGCCTGGAGTGCATTCCCATACTGCCCCCCTTGTGCATTTACATCTCCTTTGTGCTCCAGCAGAAGCTGGACAATATCCCTGTGTCCCCTCCACGAAGCTACCTGGAGTGCATTCCCATACTTCTCCCCTTGGGCATTAACATCAGCAAGATTCTTTACCAGTAAATGTTTAGTAATGCTTAGCATGTTCAAACTAGCCATGTAATAATGTTGGCTCTGTATTTTCCTTGAGTCTAAAGTTGGATTATAAGTTGGATTATCAGTCACACTAGATTGATTTTGACTTGGAGCATGAATTCTGATCCAATTCACATATGACAGTTGACTGCTGTCTTTCACCAGTGATATGGCAAGGTCCTTGGCAGGTTTCTGTTCAGGCAAATCATCATCTAACCTTTCCATATGTGATGGCCAATGTTCTGCAGCATATAATCCTAGAGGATAAAGCTGATTAAAGATATATTGGTTCTCAGGCAACATCTCCTCTTTGTTAAACTGGTGCAGATAAATAAGGCATGTTTGACATATTATGGAATGGGCCAAGTGTTCATTAATCTCAAACAGTGTGCGTATATTCCCTTCAGCGTGGGTTTGGGTGAGAAACTCTTTCACTGAATTGTGTGCAAGTTGCACAACTTTTCTCACATTGACAGTTATCAAGGTGGAATCCAAGATATCATAAGTCCCACTCTCAAACTCTAGTGACCGCATTTCGGGATCAAACATTTGATCATCTAGGTCTACAGCAAGAATATCTGTGACCTGTGCAACTGAGAGTGGTTCAAATGCATAGACCAACCACATAAGAAGTTGGCCTGCATCATGCACATGTTCACTTTCTTTCATTCTTTCCATTGCCAGAGTGTATGTGTCTTCCAGGGTCTTGGGTAACTTTTTTAGTGCCTCTCGCATGGCTTTTGGTGTCTTGCACCGTTGCAGCACAGTTACCTGACAGTCAACCCAACGGAACCTTTGAAACACCAAATTAGTCACAAGGCTATTCAATATGTTAGAGTCCTTACTGTCCCTGGGCACCTTCACTTAAATGATTGATTATTTCAGTAAACAGTTCTGGCCTCAGCTTTCGATGGCTGAGTTTGTCTTCCAGGTATTTGGCAAGATCCTGACGAAAAAATTGTGTATCATCAAGGTGGATATACCAGGAAACATCATAACTTGTCTCAGCTAAATATCGACTTGTTACAGCTATGCAGACATTCTTTTTAAGATGGGCAAGATGTTTGGAAACATCAATTGCCTCACTGCATTCATCCATGGCATCTAGCACAAGGTATACTGGGCTCAAGCCTTTAGAAACTTCTTCTAAAGTGGCACTTAGTTCTGCTATAGTAGGCTCCATAAGGCCCTGGTTAGAGCTTTGATATAACTTATACAAGGCAGGATGAACTTTTTCTTGTCTTGTACCCATTTGGAGCAAAAGAGACTGAAGGAGGCCCTGAACATTGGTCTTAATCCGTGAGTTATCACGGTTATCAAAATAGTAGTAGCAGCACAGTAATGCTGGATCACCCCTTAGTTGCTGAATAATAGCTGTCCTAGTAAAAAATCTCATGAGATATATCACAAATAAGGTCACACTACATACGAAAGGAGTGTTTTGCCTGAACCCACTAGATGCACCATGATTAGATTTAAAATCATTGTGAAAAAGAGTCTTACCTTTGCCCTGAATCCATAAGACTCCAGATGTAGCCTGTCTCCATTTAACAAACTGGGGATCAGAGAATATCCACTCTCCAGTACCAGGTGTTCTCAGTTTGGATGCTGCTACAAAATTTGTAGAGGGATTAGGCGCATTGAACCATTTTCGGATATCGGACACATCATTGGTATCTTCAATGCAAGTGTTAATTTAAAATATCAATAAGAACAGGCAAGATGCACTCACTCCAGGTATGATAGTTGTTCTGGATGTTCTGGATGTTGGTTGTTGCTTGAAATTGCGGTTTTACCATAGTAAAGTTGGAAGCCCCAGCAAACATGCTATCGGAAGTTGTAAGCTGGATTTACGAAAAGAGACAAATCATGTCATGTATACTTACCTGCCCGGCCTATCTACGCCAGCCTGAAGGTTGTCTTGCTGCTCTCTGATCACGACGATCAGCACTGTACTGATGACTGCGAGGTAATCTTTAAAACTTACCTGAAATTTCTGTCGGATGAAGGTTCATTCATGGTGGTAAGAAATCAAAAGGGAACAGATCAGGAACAGATAGCAGTTCGAAAGGCTGATCTGCCACGTGTAGGTCAACGTAATACCGGCACGAAGTTACCGAAGCTTAGCGCTTAACTCTCAATTGAAAATTAGTCGGCTGCTTTAAGCCCATTCCCAGCTTTCACCTACATCTACACCAGTGTTCGTACGCGCCTCCCAAAACCGTAAAGAACACACCAGATATCCCTTATCTCTGCGTCAGTCTCCTCGACCTGCTCTGGTTGCTTCGTTCCCTCGCCGATACCAGTGTGGCATTGTAATAATTGCTTCGCCAACCTACCGTCTCTCCCGCTCGTGAGTGTCCGGGACCAAGTATGCCCATCCGCCAGCACTAAGGGATCCGATGTTGTTTTCCTCTAGATACGTTGCATAGCTGGGTATGTGAATTAACTGGATCTGGCACTACAATACCGTGAGCGCTGACCTCCAGTTCCATTTCTCTTTCGCAGTATTCCAGAGACAGGTTGCAAGATGGTGTTGCGGGCATGCAGCGGGAGAGAGTTCAGTTCGAGCTTTGGAGCCGGAAGACTGTCTGATGTTGGTATAGATAGCTAGCGGGTGACCAGCTCTCAGATCGTAAAAGGTACTCACGTCTAGTGTGTGAATATCATAGAACAAACATCCCGCTGCCCAACGGTGCGTTCGCCCTTGAACAAATTTTTGATTATATAGTTGTGGATCTGAGGCAAGGGGGAGGAATCAGATCCACAACGCCGCCGGCTCTCGATCCCAAAGGTTGCCCCGAAAATTTATTCTTGCCAAGCAACTCTTCTCCGTCGGGTCCTCGCCCAGCCCAATGTCCTTCAAATCGATGTTGACCAGGCTTTAGATGTATCTATTTGCAGAAGTATCAAGGTTCGAGTTGACTTTACTAAAGCTCGCTTCTACAACGTTTGGCATAACTTCTGGAGCCATGTCGCCAAGCACTGTAGACCCTCTTGGTGCACCAAAGGACGTCACTTCAGGAAAGTCTCCACGTGACCACGTCGGGATGGAAGAAGCTAATACCCTTCCACCTCATCTTCTTGCCAAACGCGTTGTAACTCGAGCGACCCGGCCCTGATTTGGGTACTGTCAACACGCCTCAACGTGCATGATCGGAAGAAGACAACATTTCCAGGCAAGTGTCAGTGAACTCGGTGAGGAGATATATGGACAATGAGCAATTAAGTTGATTTGGGTTTCGACAATGGTCTAGGTTACTTGTTAGGAGGAACGAAGAAAGGGGAACCGATGTCATCTCGGTATGGACGTCAATACGGATGCCCGTATTGATAGTTCCAGCTGGTCGCTCTCCGGACCTCAGGGGTACATCTCAAATCGATTTCTTCTATATTGTCAAAACACTCTTCAAACGCCTTCCAAATCTTACACGGATTTCACGAGGGTCAGGGGCAGAAATAACACAGGAGAGCATGTCTGTAGTCTCTGATGCATTGAAAAAGTTTGCTTTGGGCAACTTTTGTTTGCTAACCAGGCCACCGTCTCGACAGATAGCCTGGTATTACATTAGACTTCCTTTCCCTTCACTCAGTTTGGTTCTTCCAATGGGATTCGCCAACGAAGGCTTCGTGACGGAGAAATACATTTAGCTATGCCCAACCGAAAATAAGCTCCCAACGGACGATAGATACCAAAAGAATCATCACAAATACCAACAATACAGCGTGCATCAGTAGCGCAATTAGTACATGTCATAAGTAGCCATAAGTACAGTTATGAAAAGAAAACCAACAGCTTTGTGCAATATGTAACCCATAAAGCAGACCAAAGAAACTGACCGAAAAGAGTACTTGCGCGTCAATAAAGACACCGTTGTTCTCTCCAACGTTTGCGACACCAGCCAAAATTGCATGCATTATGAAAGCAGTTAATCGAACTAGATAGGCATAAGGCTCTTGAAAATGAAACACTTACTGAAGCAGAACAAGGCCATTGTCAATTACCAACAATACATATCTTCGCTCTCGTAAAGAAGGCAGCAAGAGACGAATAAAGAACAGCGAATACAGCAGTTCGAACCAAAGAGGTTAGCACAGTTGATTACGGTCGACAGTCAGGTGCTGCAGTTCTCCCGTTATGATGGTAGTAGCTGGGCTACAACTGATCAAGGAGGCAAAAACCGTTGATCGCAGCGACCGGATAGAATCATTTGGTGAGGAAGAGCACAATCACATTGGAAAAGAAATCATCTGTCAACGACACAACAATAAATTGGGCTCTCGAGAGCCGTGTACGGATGATATGACCGATGTGCTGTGTGTGTCACAAGCCCAACACTGCGTCGATCTCACCGAGGATGTACAGCGGGGCGGGTCTAAATTGGAGGAGGGCCATGATCAGAAATTGTGGTGAGAGACCTGAGGCGAGAGTTGAGCATTGGTAGCGGGAAATGGAAGGGTACGCTTGCTTACCATTGTCCCCCACTCGCTCTGTTTCCAGGATTGATCCTAGACCACATCTTGACCTCTAGGCTATCCATGAGATCGCGGGCTTCTGAGGGGCTCTAGTTTCGCGAAATTGCCGAGAAGGAGCTCTGAAAATTTGGCCAAGATTCCTATTTTGATGAACGTGAGTATCAGCGAAATTACTCGAGGTAGATGTAGCTTACACAGTGACTTTCTTCCAGATTGTTTGTAAGGCGTCGGCGTTTGTACTGGTCGAGCTCACCAATTGTCGCTTCAATTTTCTGCTTGTGCATTCCGCATCGTTGTCTTTTTTGCTTCTGCTCGGCGTCTTGAACAGCAGCAGTGAGAGGGATAGATTCTTTCAGGGAATCGACTTATGCGCGGAGCTGTAAATTCGTCAGTGATATCTTTATACAATGAACAAACCCTACTTACCCTTTCTGCGTTACTCTCCCCATTCTGTTTCTCTGACAGGTTTAGCTCGTGTTACTTGATCTGCACTTTCTTCCTAACCGTCTTGTATGATCCCCTTTTCCGCCTCGATGAGCTACCGTTCCACTCTCTCGAACTCAACTAGATAAGCCTCGGCCGCGGTTCGTAAGAATACCCTTTGAAGATGGGGCAGAGCCACCAGAAAGGGTCCTAGAAGAATTATAAACGTCTTCTTGGAGTATAACGGAGCGTTGGCCGACACCGAGAGTGACATGCTTGGCTGGTTCGACGTCGTCGCGGGCGAAGGTTCCTCCGAGTGCGTTTGCGATGAGATGGCATTGTCGAGTTTTTCATCCTACTTGAGAAGGTCGAGGAAAAGGCGTAGCTTTCCCTTGAGAGGCCCGGGCTGTTTTCTGTCAAGACGGATCAGTCGATACACGCTCGAGTGCAAACAAAGGACGCACATCTTCCCGAATCCGGAACGCCTTCTTGTTCAAAGGCAAGAAAGTTGTCCTATTACATTGGCCATGAGAGCCTCCCCCCAGGTTCTGGTCCTTAACGATGACATGATACAAGGGATTAACGATTAACAGCGGTGAGCTCGAGAGCGGTAACTTTGTTGTAATCGTCCCTGCTGAATGACAATGAGGCGGCCGACGTAACGTCGAGCCCGAGAGGAGGGTTATAGTCGAAATCCAATCCGCCAACATTCTGCTGAGCTCAATGTCGTTGCTATCAGCTGATACAGTCAGGAACTCGAAACGTTCGATGTCAAAGTACTTACCTGTCAAAGCTGCGCTCTGAGCTTCGCTCAACAGGCTCCACCTTCCTGTTCAGCCTAAGCAGTCCATCCACAGGCACATCTTCTTGAATTTACGCCCATGAGCTCCTTGCTCGTCTCTAGCTTCATCCGGGCCGGCTCTTTTCTGCAGCTCCCGGAGCAACCAGTGCGCAAGCGTCGGTAATTTGGCCCAAGTAATCTCCACAGGTAGCAGGGTTATTGACGTTCTTGGAATAAAGGCGGTAGTAAAAGTTCTTCGTTGGATAAACAGCTTCGGTTGGATAGTGGCGTGTTCAGCTTTTAATGGCGTCGTAATTTCTAGACGATCAACCTGGTACCTGGCTAATTCGACCTCGCATGGTCACGAAATTGGGTTTGTTGGGAAGCCAAGCTGCATGCGCAGCGGAGACAGATCAGTAGAAAGTCGGTAAATGAACTAACACTTCACGCACCTGTTTGTAACCGTAATTTGTTAACTCTCATAGGCGATGCGTCTCCTCTCTCCATCCAAATTGTCGAATACAATAGTGACGCTGGCTTTCGTAACTCCATCCTGTCCTCATTTGTGGCTCGAATCTAAACCAACGCAAGTGTCAGCTATCTGAAACCTAGAGAAATCAAAGGCAATTACGGTAGACATGTTCGTCAGTCCGAGCACAAAAGAAATAGCATCGAGGATAGTGGATTTTCGGATTCCCGTTCCATTGAGACAGGTAACAACGTTGAAAGAAGGGTCCTAACCTGTAATCTGCGTTCTAACTGGATAATACTGGAAGCTTGAAGCCTGCAAAACTAATAGGTTAAAAAAGTATTATTCAAACACTTCGTCTTCTTTACCTTCAAAGCTTCGATGACGAGCTCTTCGATTCTCATCTTGCGTGGTGTTGGTGAACGATTAGTAATTACCAACATGTTACGTGACTATCACGTCGCGTCACTTAGCACGTGTAGTATTCTCGCATGCAGTGCAGCTGTGCTCCATCTCACCAGCGGCGGCTTCCAGCACACGCGTTGCCCGCAACCATGGTCTTCATGGAGATAAATAGCTTTGCATTTTCCTACTACCTAATATAGTAATCCTACTAATTGAGCACGCGGTCGTCAAACGACGAGCAGAAAAGGGAATTTCAGCAGCAATCTGAGTATGTAAACTTGGTCCACATACGCATAAGATTGATATCAGCGTCGGGTAACGATAGCCTGAGAGAGTGCAGGGACATCCCCACGAAAAAGAATAAAGTATCCGGGGGTCATTTGGACTGATATTTCAAAGGTTTGTGGGTCCCAACGAATCCGATAATCATGACAGGCGTCAACTTCCGAACTTCCTACTTCATTCACTCATCTTCAATTCCCCACTTTTCTCGCCGACAGATAACCATGGGTACGTATCTTGTCTGTCTGGTTTCGCCTCCTGAGTTCTCTGATCTTAGACACAGATACCCCCTCCAGCGCGTGGCTCTTGGCGCGTGAGCGCATGCAAGCCGATTCTCTCAAACTAAAAGATTTCAGCAACTTGCATGATAATCTCGTCGCTAAGGATATAGTCCATAACAACCTCGAAATCTGGTCCAAACTCCTGTCTGGCGAGACCCTCTACGTCAAAATCAGTGATGTGCCAGGCACCCTTTCTGGTGACATTCTTCGCCTTCTGGCTCCCATTCCCTATGCTCGCTTGTCTTCCCATTGTGAGATCAAAGGGAACGACATCATTCCTATTGCGTACAAGGAGCCTGCTGAAGAATCGGAACCTACAGATTACGAGGACACGTCAGATCTAGTTGCGAAACTCCCTCTCGTCGTCAACCTTGATCTAGAGAAGCTGCATTTTACCAAAAAATCGAACTACCGCAGCGAAATTCCCAGTCTCCTTCGTGCTAACGAAGGACCAGGGGATAACTCTCATGTTATCCAGCTCCTTGGAAGGACCCAGGACGGTCGACTCGTCTTTCCCAAATGCATACATGGCCGATTTGGGTTGCTCGCATTGGAGCCTGTCAGTCTGGCCACTATGAAACACTTGATTCTCAATTTGGCGGATGCCGTAGTATACCTTCACTCCATCGGAATCATTCACAGAGACCTTGCGCTGCGCAATATCCTACTTGCTCCCTCTTTATTCACCTCTTCAGATGGTCATACTCAGACCAGAGACGCGATCCTCTGCGACCTTGAATGCTACATAGGCAGCTTCGAGGTCCCCGAAATACACGAGGCACGTTATATGGGTCTACCTGTCGAAAAATATCCGTACTCCGAAAAATCGGATGTCTATGGTTTTGGCAAGATGATTACTGATTTTATACGCAGTGATCTGGCATGGACGATGCAACAGCCTTGGCTCCCTCCGCCGCCGTTTGATGAAATTGTTGTGTTGTGTACGCAGGATGAAGTAGATGCTCGGCCTACAATGAAGGAGGTTAGGGATATGATTAAGGCGATATCTGTTTAAATCACATACGCCTACAAAGTCTTGGGATCAGAACCCATGTTTGAATAAAAAGTGGATGATTTGGGAAATAGATTATACAGCTTCTGTAGTATGGCTAGACCGTAGATCCTCTTTTAACGGTGTGGAAGTGCTACTTGCCCTGTCCCCACTGATGGTCATAGGTGGGAGATTTAGTTTATTCATCGAGTGTGTTGCCCGCGTGGCCCAGCAAAAGCTTCAGATTCGTGTACTCAGAGGTAATTCCAATTCGTCAGACTATTTCTTCTTTGAAACATTATCTATTTAACTATGTACCACATGTACAAGTCAGGCGGCGCGAGAGTACACGCGGCGGCCTGTATATCTGCGTGTAGGTACAGAAAACAAAGGGACTTCTTTTCCGAGATATACGGTTCCGTTAGTGACGACGGACAGTGAAACTACTCTGCCAGTAAAGGCAGATAACAAAACTAAGCCCTTACTTCTTCTTCACGCTTACTCTTTTGTAGAGCCCGACTGGATATCCCCACCGGTCCTCGCTAGGACCAAATAACGTTACTTCAACGGGATCGAATTAACGTAGAAACTGAACCAACTAATTAGAGCCACAACAGATGTAAAAGATACAGGTGTCAAAGCAAAGACTGGTTATACATTTCCGGGAAAAATAAACTAGAGGCGCTCCAAACATGATCAAGTACACTCGTACAGCAAGCACTCAAAGTACACCAATGAAGTAGAGTCCACGTATATTGACCACGAAGCGCATTAAACGGTGAAAAATGAGCTCATACTGGAGGAGGTAAAGAGCAAATCTAGTTCATCGTTAATAGTCCAGGTTGGTCATTCAATTTGAGCATACATAGAATTGACTCACCGGTTAAGAACGAGACGATATACGCCATAAAGTAAACCGACCGAGAAGAGCGCTTTAGCGGTAATGAAGAGTCCACAATTTTCGCCCGCAGATTGAGAATAGTCTAGAACGGGATAAATAATGCATGCGAGAAACCGAACTAGCATCAAAGGGAGGCAGGAAAAGGAAAGTTAGTGTTCATTATGGTATAACCCCGGGACACAAAACAGCAAATGTACGTACTTGAACAAAAAAGAGCCAAAGTAAAAGATAATGCACGATCTATGCCGGAGGGAAAGGATAAACAACCAGATACAAAGAGGGATGTAGAAGGCCGTGAACACGACGGAATTTATTGCAAAAAGTACAGAGTAGTTGGCTGGGGAGAGCATGCGATGAGTACCTGAGTAAAACAGAACAATGAGGAATGTAGTTAACTTGTTTCCAGCCCGTTTTTTATAAGTCCAACAAGTTCTTCCCAGTATACCGCTTTTGAAAACTATATTTATTCGATGGCACAGGGCGCTTCGGTAACGCGGTTGTTCACTGTGTTCATAAGCGTCAACGCACTGCAGAATTGATTTAGGGATGGGACTCTTGATCTCGCGATGATGCATTTTACTAATGCCTCTGAGCACCGCAGACTTGACCGGATGTTTCAGAAGTAGTGACCATTCTACCGTTGACTTGAGGTTTCTACAACGACGCATTCAATAAGTATGCCCGGCTTGAGTACAGAAAGGATTCATATCGACAACCCCCCAAATGCCAGCATATGAGTCACTTTGTCGACAACAATGGAAGAAGAGGAGGAGGGGAGGATAATCTATAACATGACACGGTCTAAGAGTTGAACACCGGGTCCCAAGATCGGTCGGGTACGCCGAGCACCACTGTGACCGCCCTTGGGAAATTCTCCTTCATCCCTGACGGCCTCGTTCTTCGCGCACCGGATGCTGCTCACGCGAAATGTGGGCTTTAGAGCGCCGAATATCTCTATATTTATGGTATGTTAGTAATTGTCTACCGGTGGCCTCGGTATGTACCGCTTTGACTTTCCTTATATACTCGGACGTCTATGATTTCTTAATAATCGTCTTCTACTACGGGCACTGCTTGGCCTTGGTCTACTAATTTGACTTTCGTTCTACAATCGTAACTCTGGCGGCATAAGTATTCCTCAGTATACAATGTCGATGATGCGACCCGAGTCATATACCCAAGCATATACCGTAGTTGACAAGAAACGCAGTGCGACAGAGTACAGCCACTTATTTAGGTATCAATCATATCTTCATCTCAAGCCAAAAATAACTAATGCTGACTGAAGTTGATAATTACTCAATACTTACTACAAAGTAAAATAACTCCGACAAAATTCCGGCTTCAAAACCAGAAGTACCGCTAGCCGGTATCGGGGACTATCATATCTACATCGTGTATGCGGGAGAGTAAGTGGATGCTCGGCATACCATGCAGACTCGGGCCCGGGCTTGAAGCGATATTTTTTAAATTACATCAGTATGCTTGTAATTTTCTGTACTTGAGCGGCGAGCTTGATTTCAAGCCGGTGATATACCTAAAGCTAACTTAACCAGGGGCCTTGGAATCGGAACCCACATTCAAAAAAGGCTTGAGAAAAGTGCATGTCAACTACACTTGGGAAATAGATTATGCAGTAAAAATTCTAAAATATGGATATCTCGACCGCGGATTCTTTTCTATACCTCCGTATCAAGAGAATACTTCTGGGGCCTACCAGGAATAACTCCAGGAATACCATACAAGATCATACACACAAACTCCGGTAGCACAACGAGCGGATACCAGAGATGTTCATTATTCGCCTCTGCCGTGGATCCAATAGTGGCCGCTGTAAACACCTCGCGCATGAGTAAGAGAATGGCGATAACTATGAATATCAATGAGCCGTGGCGTGATCCTAGGTTGTCTCCCATGTACTTGAAACGATCACTGGGATCGTCTGAGAGACCAGTCAATACAAGAAGGATTATAAGGATTATTCAACTCACCTCTACGTTCCGCCTCCACCAAACACACACTCTGATACACCTGTAGCACAGTGAGCACCACAAACACAATAACGCTGACTTTGCGCAGCACGCTCCCCACTGAGCTCGAGGGGTCATTGGAGATTTTCACAATTCCTATGACGCCCAGAACGACACCAGTCGACAACGCAAGGTGGAAAAAGACGTGGTTGCGCATGATTCTAGTTATGGGGTTGTTGAATGGCTGAGAAGAGCAGAGAGCGAGGCTGGTAAGGTAAGTAAATAAAGTCGTATTTTATATGAAGATACATGAGATTTACTCACCGGTCAAGAACGAGCCCATATGCGCCATAAAGTAACCCAAAGAACCCAACGGAGAAGAGTATCTCAGCAGCAATGAACAATCCACGATTTTCGCCTGCAGATTCGGAATGGGCGAGGATCGCACGGATGATAAACGCGAGAAGCCGGACTAGGATCAAAGGGGATGGGCGGAGAAGAAGGGGGAGTACGGTCAGTAATGTTCAAAGGGGCAAAGAAGTTTCAACATGGCGTGGCTTCGCAAAGTCGAACCCAAGAAAACGGAGACATCGGTCCATAGTACTCACTCTGACAGAAAAGCGCCAATGTAAAGACAACATACGATCTATGGCGGATGAAAAGGATAAAAAACCAAACGCAGAGAGGCGCGTAAAGCGCTGCGAAGAGGCCGGCGGCGGCGACGGAATCGATTCCGAAAAGTATAGCGTAGTTGATTGGGATTGGGGAAGACATATGCGCGCTGCAGTAGCACAGATAGGCAACAATGAGGACAGGGAAGCACCAGGCGGTCGAACGTAGAACAGATCAGAACGGTGAGGACGAGAGGAAAATTTCAAGCCTTTTTATGAGTCTAACAAAGCCCCCTCGGCTACGCGGATCAGGCACCTTCTATTTATTTTGTCCTTCTATTCAAAAATAATGAAATGCTAGCACTTAGTACAGATCATGACACTGGGCGTGCCCACGTCGGTAGCGCGGAACCATACCATCTGGAACCAATCCACAGGGATGGAAGAGGATGGAGTCCTTTCACTTGCCGTTTGCATATGTTCCAATTTCTTTGTGATTGGTCCGCTCGGAAAACTTTTCTCCTCAAGTCGTACCCACATTCGAGAACAGGTGGCTCCCTGATCCGACGACCGCTGGCCTCCGCTGGCCTACCGAAAATCATCTCATCATCTTGCGCTAACCTGCGCTAACGGAGTTGGTTGCTCCACTGAATTTGAGAAATATGGATAAACAACCCATTCAGAAAGGGAATGAGGATGGATAAAGTTGCCTGCATTACTTAACTATACCTCGACGCGAGGAAGACGGCAATCTGGGGGAGATGTAAACTTGATCCCAAGTTATCCTGATTTTTTCCCAGAACGTAAAGACTGGTAATGGTCCATGGTCACTGTGCCATACAGCAGCATACAGCCTCATACAGCCGGCAATCGCGCTGTGGCGTCTCAAGTCCAAATAAAGGGTGAGGCTGTGTCAGGTCTCCAGGTGCACGAAATAAGCCATAAGATAAGGTATGATATATTAGTACTGATGCATCTCCAACACCTTTGCTCTTGCCTCCCACCGCCTCTTTGTCTTGAACATCATTATCCCTAGTTCTCTTGGACAGCTCCATGGCCTCATTTTTCGACAACTCTTCCCACTTCTCTGTACATGATTCACAATTCCTGAATGCAAACCAAATTACAGTAAATCATCATCACGACGCTGGGACTCTAACTGAAGTGACTTCACGCAATTGCCAGGTGCATCGACAGACTGATTTTCTCTTGCGTAGATAAACTAATCTACTTGGGTCTAGTATCGCACCATTCCGGGAGGTGATCTCGACCTTCTCCAGGATTTGGGTAGCTTTGCTGAAGTAGAAGAGGTTGTTAGGGGTGGAACACATCCATACATGACCAGATATCGGACATCTCCGAGGGGAGTATCTCTTACTTATGATTGGCGTGAAGCTGGTACGCTCAACCTACACTGTTCAAATAACGTCACCCTCCCTTTCCCATCCTGGGGAAAAATTCACAGCTGTGTTTTATGACGGACCTAGTGCCGAGCAAGTATGTGTCGATACTGTATATCCGGATATATACTGAACTCAGTAAACTGTAGGCTTACAAAGATGATCTACTTCGATACTCTGCATTACGGTGGTTATTATCTGATAAACAATATGAGCGCCATTTAACCCTGAGTCTTTGTATAGTCACATAAACATTGCTAAACTGTTCGGAATTACCCATTGCGGTTCACCTGCATTGATATTCCAGTCCGGTAGGTATCCACTAATAATCATCATTGAGGAGAATTCGATGCAAGTGGAAATGTGCACTGAATGAATGTCCTACTAGACATGATTCCATATGTTAACTTTTATGAGCAGTGCCACTCACCTATTGCACGCATCTATCTAACTTATCAGTTTGTGAGACTCTGCTCATCCGAAATACTCAAGTTGTGCAATCTTCTCATAACAGAAACAGACGTTTGGGCTACAGCAAGCAATGGACTATTTACAATCTAAATGCAGTGGATTTCTAGACAGTTTCCTTGGGCAGGACACGCTTGAGTCCGAGGATATCACCCTTGATATGTATGCCTGGATCCAGCCAACATCCAGGCACATATGCTTTGGACCCCCCACAGCGAGCTCCCCAGCTGCAGTTCCACTAGGCGTGTTTGGTACTGTGGGCCCAGAATCATCTCTCGCCACTTCTGTTCCCCTCGAGCTCATGTGTTACAAATCAGAGAAAAGTATATTTCAACACCTTGACCTTCATCTCCGAAACAGTGAATTTTTGTTCTGGCTTCCGCTTTGGATGGATGTATCTTATCATAGCAGGAACATGTACCACTTGCACAACTTGGCCGACATCCTACTTTCAATTGGATGTGTTTATCTAGAGCACACATATCAAATTCAGCCTGTAGCACAAATACAACTCAAACAAAGGATTCGTGTTAGTGGATGGTTACGCAATGCATGGGATAGTATACCTGCAGTAAGGACACCCCTAGTAGTAACCAGTCATGGCAGGGCCCGGTACGTGTTACGTTGTTCCATGGAGCCAGTTCGTCTTGACTCTTGGTCTTTTAATTAGATGTTCTGCTACTGAATTTGATGGAGCTCTCTGTTGTGACATAACAAGTTCAACCTATGACCCCAATTATCTTGCTGCTGCATGATTAGCACAAGCTGGGCATGTAATCCACCATCTCAACTTGAAATGCCCCGAGCAAAGATATGACGTAGCTTGCTACGTTCCTTCTACTCTCAATTATTTCGCTTCCCACGGCGATCTCTTGGTTTATGTCTAAATAACTAGCGCCCTTGCAAAAATGTTCCCACAGTCAGATTTGTCTATTACCAAAACCGAGTCGATATTCATGTCTGAACATCGTCCTCCGTCATATGAGACTCAGACTTGGATAAATTGCTTTGACCACTTATAAATAGCTATGTATGGTCTATATTCATGATACACGTCTATTACCAAAACCGAGTCGATATTCATGTCTGAACATCGTCCTCCACGTCCACGACCGATGTATGTTTACATCGTAGATCAACGTAGTGTTCACTTTCGTGTCTTCGTGGAAACCCAGCAACGAGGTGGTGATCACGACCATCATCTGTTTTACCACACATCAACGGACTGCTACACCGTCAGTTTTACGATATTTGTATACATATTGTTAATCTTTCTCTATCTCATACACATGTAAAGATCGTTTTCAGAAAGATGTTGTCATCTGCAAGCTACGTCAAAGGAGCCCCGAAGGGGATCGCTAGTGGTAAATTCACTTCTCTAGTCCACTGTCATAGCCGAATTTTTGGTCCATTCTTAGCTCTTTGTGACAAGCTGTGTTATGAAATAACATCTTGGACCTAGTCTACTTTCTTGATATCGGCGGCTTAGCCTGTCCGATTTAGATTACATAATCTAGTGCGGCAACATCTTCGGCAATTGCTCTGGGGTGTTTTCTTATCTCTGTTTTATGTTTAAACTGCACCGAATGCATTTTATTAGCGTTGTAATCTATGCCTATGTATATAGTGTAGGTACAGATGTAAAGAACTGCAAAATTTTCACGCACAAGCTTAAATTACCTAAGCTAAGTGGCTGGGAAAATGGGCGCTTAATTGGCCAGGCTAAACGGGCCGACCTAAGTCGCAGACGTTACACACATCAATTTATTGATCGTCAGTGTTCTGTCTGCTTAGAGGAGACTATCTTGGACCTACCCGACCAAGCTTTTGCACATGTTGTCCTCTTTCACCACGCAAAGTTACTATTTATTCCTTGAACCTATCAAAATCACCAAAATTCAAGGGGTGTCTCATTTCTCACTGCATGATCCAGCGTTCTATAGCGGGTTTCGGGTGACCCGCCTTCATGTCAGCGCGGGTGTCAGCGAGTTAAGCGCCGGTCTCGGCTATTTTTAAAACTCCGCTAGGCGGGCTTTCCCTCTCGCTCGCCTTCTGGTCACTCGGCACCCGTCTGTTTGCATCCGCTGTGTCACCGTGTTTCTCGCTGGGCGGGTCAACCGATTTTAGGCTGGCGCGTGATATGACCAGTCGCCCATCTGTAGGCGACGTTGTAGTATGTGACTGCACCACCTACATACTGAGTGTACATAGCTACATAGTATAAGTAATAATAATGAAACCAGTGCTCAGTCGTGTTTGGATGCATCGGTGCGATTACTTACTCACTCCAGCAAGTCGATCAATTGTACCCCTTTCTCATTCTCTCTTTCGCTTACAAGTTTTCTCAATAATCATGGGAGTGAATGGACTTTGGCCAGTAAGTGCCTCTTGATTCCGTCAATAAAATCAGCCAACTAATCTAATAGCATAGATCTTGGAACCTGCACAGCAATGTGTTTCCCTCTTGAACTACTCAACAGTCAATGGCACTCCTTGTACTACTGGCCCTGATGGACCCCAGACTTTCATTATCGGTGTAGATCTCAGGTATGTTACACGGAAATTTATTATTAAATATCTTCTGATGGCTTGCATAGCATTTGGCTTGTTAGTTGCGAGCGCGCATATACTAAAGCAGCGGCTTCACAGAACTGTCAGATTAATGACTGTGCGCTGAAGTCTGGCCCACACACACTCTGTCTCAATTTTTCGTTCTTACCATTGGCATGTGGACACAATATTTTCAGATGCAAAATTAATTGTAGGTAGTGTTCAAAGCCTGTATATACATAATATAAACAATTAATGGCTACGTGTGTGCAAATACGAAATATTTAAGAAAAAGTGCAAGTCGTAAAAATATTACTAGGCAGTCTTCAGCTTTTTTGGCCGACGAGGATCAGCTGCAGGTTTGCGTCTCTTGGCTGAATCTGAGGTATGATGGGTGGATGTAGTAGCAGTCGTGCTTGTATCAGCTAACTGAAATGAAGTTGAACAGAGGACAGGAATGAGAGATGAGCAGACATACAGGACTGAAAGAAGCCACAGGTACATCACTTTGAGGATCAGGTGTGTCTATTGCGGTTGGAGTGACAGCACTTGTAGTCTCTCGCTGAGTCTTAAGAATAAGTCGGAGCTGGTTGAGTGATAGCGCCGTCCCACTATCAGTCTTGCACATGTTTTCAAGTTCTTGGATAAGTGATTGCGGTGAAACACCGCGAGATGATGCTTGTCCATCAATCCACTCTGGGATCTCTCGAAATCGTTCCCACTGCTTTCCATCCTATGGAGTTTGATCAGTAGATATATATCGAGCAATAGATTGGACTGACAATCTTGGCATTATCAACTTTTCCGCTCCGCCACTTTTCTCGGAAATGTTGTTCCACTAAACCCAAAGGAGGCTTCAACCCAGTTTGAACACCATCGTTATCAACAACGACTTCACCCTGTGTCCAAATACCCCAAATCTCGGATATTTTATATGACCCCAGAGTTTTTCCTGGCTTCCAACAACTCCAACAACGGTTAGCAGACCTCGGATGCACTGCATTGAATACATCATCCCACCGGATGGACTTCTGACCGAAAAGAGGGGGCCAAATGCCATGAGGAGCGCCTCGATACAGATATTGATTAGCTATACCCGTGTACTAATATAATCGCGCCAGACTTACCTGGAGCGTAAAACGCAGCAGTATCCGGCAGTACATAATCAACTTGAGTGATATCACGTACTTGAGGTGTCTTTGGTGAAACACTGTTTGCAAACGCACGTAGCGTCTCATCTTTAGCTTCATAGACACTTGAATTATGATTAACGGCGCAAGATACTGAACCAATCTCCACCGCGGGAAGCAGATCCGACATTGAATGGGTGGAACCTGCAGTAGTAGCTATGCTATATTAAAAGATCTGTTTCCCGAAACAATGGGGCTAACTTACCAGATTGATGATACTTCGCAATACTGTATCCTTTCGCTGGTGAGAAAATCTCTGTTCGACGTTCCACAATCTGCAGGAGACGGGAAATTTGAGCTGATTGCGATTGTAATGTAGCATTCATAGCTGAGAGTTCACGCTGAAGGATGTCATTTTGAAGTCGCTCAAGGTCCAGGGGGTTACCAGCATTGGCCTTAAGCAATGACAGATCAGTTGGGAATGTACTCCTCATCCAATTCTGGACATCGGAATTTGCCAATGCAGGAAGTCGAAAGACCGAAGATTTTGGGCACACTTGAAAAATCGCTGCCGCACACTGAAATAACATAATAAATTACAGCGAAGACTTGGACGACCTCAAAGGTACTTACTTGAAAGAGATACGGACGTAGATTGATTATCATAGTCCAGTAATTTGCAGCTCCAGTTAAATTCTGACGTCCTGTGCATCACAAATGTAAGTAAATGGTTGATATCCCAGTGATAGAAATCATACCAACAATACTGTCCAAGACTTCTTCAGCCATTGGACACATCAAGGTGAGAAATTGGTCAGGGACATGAACGTGTCGCCAAATTGGATCATATCCTTCATGTTCCTTGAACCCATGCGCACCAAGGATTGCCTATGAAAGAGTAAGTAGGTTTGAAAAACAGTGAGAAATATCAACATACAGCTTTCGGAAGTGCTGGGGCATATGTGTCGAAAAACGTTGATCCGCGACTCCATCCCATTTTAGCAGTGGCGTTGGGGTCAACACTATATCAACATATTAGCGCAAAGCATCACCACCATGAGCAGACGCACCCCATTTTTTCATTCTTATATCCGAGCAAATGACGCGGAAGATGTTGCTTCATTTTTGATTTCACGCCAGCAAGATCAAGTGCACGTCGGTACAAGTTATAGAGGCTTGATCCAGAAAGAGGAGTCTCTGGTGAGTCCGGCCCATGCAGTACATGTATCTGGAAACATTCAAGTCAATTTACGTTGCCTTTTAAGTATTTTCGTTTACCTTGCGCCACGTTTTGTTGAGATCCCAAGAAATATCACATTTGTCACTGATATGCTCAACATCATGGATGAGATGATGATACATTGCCCATGCCCCTTGTGGACACCACAGAGGGTCAGCATGCGCTACAAATACTGAGTAGGAAGGATTAACACGCTGTGAATAACCATCAGCGCATGTGGCATAAATGAAAGAAGCTGCAAACTGTTTTCATGCCTCGCCGGCCAGCCTTTTCCTCACTCTGCATTCCGATGGTACAATGCATAGCTGTGACTTTGTTGGGATGTATCATGGTGTATGGCTGTAGTTCCGCAAGCCTGTATGCACGGAAGTCGTCACCACGGTTACCTGAGGCATGTTGGGCGGTGTGAGCTAGATGCCCAAACACTGCTTGACGCACTACAGATTATTTGTCAAATACATAGTTAAGAGATGAGAGTTAACTTACTGTGCGAGTGCTGTAAAAAAGCAAGATTGATTTTGTCCATTTTATCTTGAGTCATTGCGTCAAGGAAGGTTTGAGCGATGATGTCTTCAGCATCATCGTCGGGGTTATTGATATCGCCGCTGAAAAAACCTCAGACTCAGATTCCGGAATGTGCACATCTATGGAAAACAGACGTACCTCCATTCCCTGTTCAATGCCTCGTCCATCCGATTCTTGATGGCATCCCATACTATCACTGAGGTTGCAGGCCGTTTGGTTTTGAGAGATGGGTCAGCTGCCTCTTGCTGCTTTCGGATGCGGAGGGCACCAAAGTACTGTTTCTTGAGCTGAGCCTGTATCAGATGTAATGCATCAATATTTGAGACAGAAGATTGGAAAAATAACATACAGCACCAACAAATGTACCTTTAATATCAACCCCTTGTCGTGTTTGCTTCGGACGTTCAGCGGTGTATTTGATGTAAAGAAGCAGCGAATGCTCATCAACAATATCGTCCAAAATTTTCCATTGATTGAACTTTGCAATTGAGATGAACTCCTAGGGAGGCATTAGTGTTATTCATCTAAAAGGCATTCATCTCACCTTCCATCGGCGAATCATAGCATCCTGAGTTTTTCTCCCACCCGCACGGCGATTTTTTTCGAAGCGGGCAGAAGCCTCAACATGAACCTGCTTTTTGAAATTCTCATTACAGTCCAAATCATCCTCATCCTCAGAGTTGGAGTCGGAGTCTTCCATCACGGGGGTGAGATCATATCCAAAAATCTCTTCGCCATGTGCTCCTTCAATGTTGAAGGCATTCACAAGGTCTGCTTCATCGCCATCACCAGTATAGAGTGTCACAGGTTCAAGACCAGATGACGACACAGACGCGGGAAGCTGAGGGACTACAGGAATCAATGACGACACGGATGCCGGAAGCTGAGAGTTTGCAGGGACAGATGAGGACATGGACGGGCCTCGATTGGGCGGGAAGAGAGTGAGACAAGGAGGATCAAGTGCTGAAGTGATGTTTCTGACGGTACTCCCACTTCCAGCTTGTTTAGGTGCTGAAGCGTGTGTCAAAGGAGGGCAGTTAGAGGCAGCGAGAGCACTGGCATCCAGAGAATGAGCCGGCATAGAAAGATCATTGGTATTTGCATTTGGAAAGCTAAGAATTCAACGAGAATTCAACGGTAAGAATTAATGAACAGATAAAGTTACAAACTCAATGTACCGTGCATTTAACAAAAGAATTTTCAACTCATTTACTTTTGCTCTTTGCGTGAACTTCACATTCATCTCTTGTAAAGCATGATGGAGAGGTCTCTTAGTAGAAATAGTAGCGCTAAGGAGACATTCAGTTAATCTGTACTCTTGACAATGTAACAATGTATACGTACAGTGCTTGCTCTAACGCGGCGCGACTTGCAATAGGATTCCCCTGACTGTCAGTAGATAATGATATTGATATGGCTGATAAGAGCTATTAGTATGCACTTAGTTGCAATATTTGAGAATGATAAACCTTGTTGGGACTGAGTTCGACTTGTTGTCAAAGAGGAGCGGATTTGATCTGAGCTTTCCATCTCATTAAACGAGCATAGTTTGTATTGTCAGATAGAGGAGGATATTCGAGGCGGTAGCAAGAAAGAGTCAAGAGAAAATTAAGAGAAAAATATTGATTCATAGTGTATAGAGCAAAAGTAAGTAAGTAACAGTCGGTGCCCCAAGCGGTGTCAACAAAGCGAGTGACCTGCGGCGAGACGCCGGGTGCATGTCAGCCGAGCTCGCTGACCTGGCGGCTTAATCCCACGCTCGGGTCTCCATGTTCTTCTGGTCTTTGTATCCATCGGGTTCTTCACCAATGAAAGAGGAGACACGGATTTTGTTGGGTCTTCCCTCACTTTCAGCCCGTGTTATGGAAAGCCAAAGCTGGATCGATTCGGGGTCCGGTCAAGACGTTTAATCTGATTGACCAGGTGATCCTCCAACAATCGTTGCACATGATTGAAGTTTGGTGCTGTCGAGTCTGGTGGATTCATTCGAGGAACAAAAACATTCAGTAGTTGATCCAATGAGACATTGGAATGCGGCAATTCCGGATAGCGAGTACTTTTGTAGAACTGCCAGAATGCAAATGGACCCTTGGCAGCTTTAGCGCAGAGCTTGGAAAGAAAGGAGTCCTGGTGTCCGCGCTTGTGAAATTGGCCCCTATGACTAAACCGGACTGCAGAAACATGGTTACGAGGTGGCTGTTCCAGAGCTGTGGACTCTGGGAGGGAAGTGGACACTTTTGGGATGTCAGATGGAATGGGAGAAGTGAACGGAGGGGGGGATGGTGGCTGAAATAATCCAAAACGGACCCTGGGCAAGGGAAAGGCTTGGAGCAGCCAAGCTTTGCTAGATGATCTGCCGCATCGTTATGTGAATTACCTATATGGGCATGCACATGAATAAAAGTAGTAGAGGCATGGCGGGCTGATATCCACAGTGATATCCACTTGAGCAGATCACCATTGGAACAAGCCCAATTACACTGGGAATTCTTAAAAGACCAGTAAACAATTGAGCGAATGACATAAGTTGAATCAGTTGTAATTTCCAGTAACCGATTGAGAGATGTGATCTGGAGAGTGACGAGGATGGAATATAGCTCTGCGCGATAATATGTCATTGATTGAAAGATTTCTTTGACTTGAGCAGCGGGTGCAGAAGCCAGCGAAATTGAGTGAACATCGTTTAGAGCCTTGAAGCTTGAGGCTAGTGGAGACTTGTCGTATTTCTACTTTGACATTGAGCAAGAAATGGCAAATTTTACAGTGCACCAGCTATTAGTAGTCTAGACTATCAGTGATGATTTTGTACTTGAAAGATCACAACGTACGGACAATCCCTCCCCAGCTCCCTGATGATGAAGAGCTGAAGCTCTTCAATGTTGTGAGTATCAGTTGATACCCTATGATATCTCGCGGAATCGTAGTAGTAGTAGTAGTAGTATATTACATGGCTCCGCCATCCAGCGGGGTCCCACAAGGGAACAGCCGGTCCCAAACGGCAGCCAGGCAGTGATCTCGACCCACATAGGGAAGGTAGACTGCAAACACTCCCAAAGGGTAGTTTGTAGCTAACATGTCAGCTACGGAATAAATGATTATGGGTTCCCTTCCTCCTCTGACAGATCCAAGTCTAAGTCAACATCTCCCCCTGAAATGAAGCCTCTCCAATGACACATAACCTCATGGAAAAAGCATTGTTGACAGGCAGGGGTATGCGGGCACCAATGACACCAAGAAAGCTGTTACGCATGGCGGTGATTCCGGGAAGATGTAAAGAATTACACTGGAGGAAAATATGCTGTGGTGTTTTGATGTGTGCGTTACAAGCACAACATCTCTTTGCAAGCCACTCGGCGTCAGAAAGGAGTCCACATTTGGCAGGGGAGGCATGAAAGGTTAATGGTGTGGTGTCCCCACAGAGAAGCCTAGTTAGTGACAGTCGATGTTCCGGTGTTGTCACCCAAGTGAGATAGTGGCGAAGGCATCTCACATGAGGTACACCTGGTCCCATGGACTGTGGCTCTCTCCGGTCTCGCAGAAAGGCTAATCTAGACCAACAGTTTGGGCCGTCAATCTTTGACTGAAGGTCAGAATCAACTTCACGGCGAATGGTGCTGATAACTGTTGTTACTCGATGGATTGGATCATCCAATAGATCACAAAGCTCAGGCAAAGAAGGCTTGCCAGGAAGTTTTTCAAGTGCGAGATGAAGATCAGAGAGCCAGCACAGGTGGCCCGAGCTGCGAAGATGGTCACTTTGGTGAAGAGTGAGATTAGCAAGATGGGAAGGTGGAAGAGAGATGAGGTAAATAAGATATTTCAGAGCCAAGATCGCATGTTCTGGGCGAATAGGCATAATACCAGTTTCAGTGAATAAGACTGTGACAATGGAGGAGTGGGATAAGCCTAACATGCGACGCAAAAAACGAACCTGAACAGTCTCAAGAAGAAGAATGTTGTCTTCCTGGACATCCAAGGCAATCTCACAGGCTGAGATGAGATGAGGGTCAACCAAGGCCATGAAGAGATTTTTTGCAATATCCAGAGGCATGCAATGATGGCCAACCAGAAGATCACAACCTGCAATACCTCAAGCAGCGGAAACCGCTGAAGTCCGTTTTGCAAAATAGTGGGCAGTGAGAATGTCCCGGTGAGTAGACTGGAAGTGTACGCCAACATAGCGTACACAGTCCTTGAATTTCAGGACCTCCCCGGCAAGAGTCAGAATGGGAAGGATCAGAGGTAATGTACCAAACAGCATAATCCAAGATTTGCTTGAGCTAATGGAAAGATTGTTATCAAAGCACCATTTTTCAAAGGTGTTAAGGTGACGCTGGAGGCCAGTAGGAGTTCGAGAGATGAGGACAATGTCATCAGCATGTTCCAGGTGGGAAATGACAATAGACATAATTTCTATGTCTGCAGGGTCAAAGGAGAGATGAAAAGTGGAGAGAAATATATTCCAAAGTGTAGGTGAAGAAGGATCGCCCATGAGAACACCGCAAAGAGCATGGAAATGTTCTGACAGTTCACCACCATGAATTAAAGCATATGACATTTTGTCATACAGAGTCCGTAGCCAATCGAAGTACTTGCCAGTCAAGCCAGCATCTGCGAGCTTGTTCCAGAGTGAACTCTGGTTTACAGAAGGGAAGGCATTAGAGATATCCACGAAGGCGACATACAGGGGCTTGTTTGCAGCACGTGTAGTTTCAATCAATGTACGGAGAATGAAGGTGTTGTTGTTTGTACGGTACCCCGCACGGAAACCATTCTGGGACAAAGGGATGGTGCCAGCAATCTCTAAAGCTTGGCGCAATTTCAGGTGTACCAGCAATGATGCAAACTTTAATACACAGCTCTCCAAGGCAATAGCATGGTAGTTAATTGGGTCTGTTGGATCCTTACCTGGTTTTGAGAGTGCAATAATAATCGCAACAAGCCAGGAGGTAGGAATTTGGCGCCCACATACTGCGCGTTGGAATAGGGAAAGTACAATCTCGTTGTCGATATCCTTAAGGAGATGGTAAGTGGCACAATCAATACCGGTTGAGTCGGAGTGATCTGTTGTCTCTAGATACTTTTTAATTTCAGCAATATCGTTGAGGGAGATGTCTTCATTGAATGAGGGAAATAGAGAGGGAGGAGAAGGGAAAGGAATTTGATTGACCAGGTGCTCCTCCAAGAATCGTTGCGCATGATTACAATTTGATGCTGACGGGTCTGGTGGATTCATTCGAGGCACAAAGACATTCATTAGCTGATACAACAAAACCTTGGAATGTGGCAATTCCGGATAGCGAGCACTTTTGTAGTACTGCCAGAATGCAAAAGGACCCTTGGCAGCTTCAGCGCAGAGCTTGGAAAGAAACGAGTCCTGGTGCACACGCTTGTGCAATCGGTCCCTATGATTACTGCGGACTGCAGAAACATGGTTACGGGGTGGCTGCACCAGAGCTGTTGACTCTGGGAGGGAAGTGGAAACTTTCGGGATGTCAGATGAAATGGGGGCAGTGAATGGAGGGGGGGGATGGTGGCTGAAATAATCCAGAATGGACCCTGGCAAAGGAAAAGGTTTGGAGCAGCCAAGCATTGCTAGTTGATCTGCTGTATCATTATGTGAATTACCTGAATGGGCGTGCACATGAACAAAAACAGTAGAGGCATGGCGGGCCGATATCCACTGAGATATCAACTTGAGCAGATCACCATTGGAACAAGCCCAATTACACTGGGAATTTTTAAAAGACCAGTAAACAATTGAGCGAATAACATAAGTTGAATCGGTCGAAATTTTAAGTAACCGATTGAGAGATGTGATCTGAAGGGTGACTAGGATGGAATATAACTCTGCGCAATTGTTGCTTTGCTCCTGAGTGCAACGAACTGCGCAGTTTTTTGGGTTATTAGTCCCAAAGAAAATACCTGAACCTGCATGAGCATTATGTGTGCCATTAGCGATGCAGGAACCGTCGGTATACACTTTGAGGGGCAAGGAATGGGAAGCATCAGGGATAGCATGGCCGTAAAGTTTCAGCAGATGGGAGGAAAGAGAAGGGGGAGTAGAGTGTAAGATTCTATCTTGCAAAAAATCAATATCAGATGTGAGTTTAAGCTCCACCTGAGGCCGACATCAGGAAAAGTCTAAAATACTTATATTGACTTAAGTTGACTTGAGTACTTATCCCAACTTCAGGTTGACTTGAGTTAACCTGAGTATATATGCCAACTTCAGGTTGACTTGAGTTAGCTTGAGTACATATGCCAACTTCAGGTTGGCTTGAGTAACTTGAGCTGACTTAAGTATAAGGCCAATTCAAGCCCCAACTTCAGGTTGACTTGAGTTAAACTGAGTTAACCTAAGTTGACTTGAGTATAAGGCCTACTCAAGCCCCAACTTTGAGTTGACTCAAGCTAGCCTGGGTCAACCTGAGTATATATGTCAGCTTCAGGTTAACTTGAGTTGGCTTGGGCATACCAAGAAGCTGGTTGGGTTAGGTGACTTTCTCTAGCTTGGAAAGTCATAAAAAATATCTGCAGCCTGTGGAACATATAATTTGTACATATAATCTGTTCCATGTTGAAAGGAGAAGCAGGAATGAGTAAGCTGCTCCTTTCAAAAGTAACACTCAATAGAGAGAGAATGGAATAGGTGAGGAGCCAATAAGTTATGCTGACACCTCATCTAATTGTTATGGCTTACTCTAAATATATCCCCTTTGCACATCTAACTCTGAAACCAAACTTGAATATTGAATGTGAGTAAGTCACCAACAGGATTAATGAAAGAAAATAGTAATAACCCAAATTAAATGAGTTGTCACAAGTACTGGACACATGTACATAGTATGTAATAGAAGCTTGGTATTTGTGTGTACTGTTTGTATGCACTTTACAAACACTGTACAGGCATACCATATGCTCAGTGTGGTACAAGTATTATACTAACACAGTACTCGAAAGTTGAAACACACTGTACAAACTTTGTATGCATGTATGACACTTGGGACATGCTATACAAGCCTTGTACCAGCATCTGATAACATGTACAATTTTTTTAACATATGTACAATGCTTGAAACGCGCTGCACAAGCTTTGTATGCGTGTACAAGGCTTGTAACGCGCTGTACAGGCTTTGTACACATGTACAATCCTTGTGACATGCTGCACAAGCATTGTACGCGTTTACAAGCTTTGGAAGCATGTACAATGCTCTGCACAAGTTTTGTATGCGTGTACAATATGACGTCGGTTTTCATCATTTAAAGAGGCCTATTGATCGTACTTCGGTGTTCGGGTACATCCTACTTTACATCAAAAAATGTACTTTGTTTGTGTACTTTGTTGGCACTGTAGACATTCAAAAGCATGTACTTTGTTTGTGTACTTTGTTGGCACTGTAGACATTCAAAAGCATGTACTAATCTTTTGACTCTGACTAGGTGTGCATTAGATGCTATTAGATGCCATAATTAGATACTGACAGGCAGAGATCCAACGGAACGATTAAGCGCCGGAGCACATGATTGTCACATGCTCGCGCGATTTGTTCTCCGGGCAGCAAGATAGCGTCGTCGTTGAAGAAACACCCGTCACTCGGAATGGCTCAAACGCTCCTCTTACGTCGATCGCTGGTGTCGCTCCAAAGCCCGGCAGATACAGCATGTAGCGGCCGCTGCCGATGCTGATGCCGCTCCTGCTCAATGCTCATGCTGCCCCAACAGTGCCCAACTTAGTAGTATTTCTCCTTTTGCTCTCGAAATGTTTTATGCTCGCATTCTTCACTCTCATGTATTAGTTGCATTCCATTGCACAGAGTTGGACTTCTTGCAGTACCACCACCGCTTATGCTACTTGGTTTTGCTCTCGAGATGTTACACTCCACTCTGATATGTATCCCACTGTTGTGCATCGGGCTGATTGTTGTACTCGTTGCTCACTGTTGTATTCAATTATTATTATTTCAAAGACACTTTTCATCTGTATCATCAGAGACACTAGTAATAAGCCGGGACCAAGAGCAGCGGTATTGGGTGCTCAGTATGGTAAAAGGGCCCTGTTATGCATTATAATGGCTCTAGGGCTTGCGTTGCCTTGTACTAACCTTGTGAACCTTGTAAGCGCTTGTAAAAAAAACAAGTGTTTACTATGTTCCCCGACTCGCAAGCCATGGGCAGTTTGTATGTGCTCATTTTCCAATATTGTTACCAGTGCATACAATTTATGTCTTGGCGGCATTACAGGCCTCCTCAATAACTTTCCACAGCTAAAAAGGTCTCTTCAACCTCGTCAGTGAGTTCACAGTCTTGTATTTTTACGGCTAGTGCTTGGGAGATTAACATTGGCCTTGACCCGATCGGCCATCTGAGCTCTGCCCAAACATAAAGGGAGGGCATTAAACGCGGTGGCTTTCTCTTTGAGGGTCTTCAAGGTTTCAGCCGAATCAATCTCAGTGACGACTAGATGAGACAATAGAAGAAGTATTCAGCAGCCATCATCTCTTTGCAAGAATCAAGGACAGAGGCTTCAACACCGATAATATGTATAGTTTCCCCGTAATATACTACAATCCAACTACAATCTATCCAGATATAGTATTCACACCTGATTAGCAATCCATACTAGGGATCGATCCGTCTATTTAGAATTGTGAGACTGATATTTGCTCACTTCCTGGTACGCGACTTTGGCGCTCATGTTTTCGCACGTGACTTTGCCATCCGTCGGATTTTATCATTTATCTGCACTCAAATGAAGTCAATCCAGTGCTAGCGAAAGTTAATGAAAGT